>CABHPR010124978.1:16206-32230 GCA_902168415.1 Peromyscus melanophrys
ATCCCAGAGCCCAAGGGACAGGGCCACACTTGGAAGAGGGAGGAATCTCGGGAGTGGAGACGAGGCTGAGAATCGCCAAAATTACTCCATCTCTTGTCCAAGTAACTGCTGGAAGCCATGCCAATTCTCCTCTCCACTCCCAGCCTCAGATGGAGCCCAGGGCAGGCTCTGTAGATGGAAAGAGCCAGCTTCACCAGATATGGAGTGGACAGCGCGTGCACTCCACGTGGACACCTGCCTCTGCTTTTCTACCGGCCCTGATTTTCTTTCTAAGTTTGTTGTCGTTGTTGTTGTTGTTGTTTTAACATTTTATTTACTTGGGGAGAGGGCGCATATGTCTCAGCATGTGGAGGTAAGAGGTCAGGGACAGCTTGCAGGACTAGGCTCTCTTCTGGGCTCCCAGAACCGAATTCATGACATCGTGCTTGGTGACAAGCACCTTTATCCAGCGAACCATCTCTCCAACCCTAGTCCTGAGCTTAGAGGGCATCCAAGAATGATGGGTGGTCTCCAGCGGCCCATGACCACAGGCTGTTGAAGGGAAACATAAAGGCAGCATCCCCAGAGCAGGGACGCCAAGCTCTGTGGCTCTGTGGCTCTGCGTCCAGATGCAGCCTCTTCTTGGGTCTGGCTGTGGCCACCCTCCAAGACTTTCTCCATCACTGAGGCTCATGTTACCAGCACCTAATCGTGCTCGTCCTTGTTTGAGAAAACCTACCTCTCCTGTGCTGTCCCTTCTCCAGGTCTGTCCCCTACAAGGCACACTCTGTCAAACAAGCCTCGAGTATCTGAAGTCTACTTTAAAATATTTTGGTCTATTAGTTATTAATCACAATATTATTTATTGTTATTTCATTATGTATTAAGCATTATGCAATTACTTATTATTATTACTTACTTCACCTCCTCCAGAGTGAGCAGTTAGCATGGGAAGACTAACCAGAAACCCACAGGCTCTCAGTCATCTTTTTTTAAAAATTAATTTATTTATTTTTCTATTACCAGCTTGATATAGTATAAATTCTTATCCTAATAGTGAAATGTTTGATTGAGGCTTGCCCAGTAATTGAGTAAAACTAAAACTTATTATAAGCCACAGTCATCCTAGGGTCCCCCCTGCTATGTAGCCTCCGTGGTTCTGTGGGTTGTAGTCTGATTGTTCTTTGCTTTACATCTAGTATCCACTTATGAGTGAGTACATACCATGTTTGTCCTTCTGAGTCTGGGTTACCTCACTCAGGATGATATTTTCTAGTTCCATCCATTTGCCTGCAAATTTCATGCTGTCATTGTTTTTCTCTGCTGAATAGTACTCCATTGTGTATATGTACCACATTTTCTTAATCCATTCTTCAGTTGACAGGCATCTAGGTTGTTTCCAGGTTCTGGCTATTACAAATAGTGCTGCTATGAACATAGTTGAGCATGTATCTTTGTGGTATGAATCAGCATTCTTTGGGTATATGCCCAAGAGTGGTATGGCTGGGTCTTGAGGTAGATCGAGTCCCAATTTTCTGAGAAACCACCATACTGATTTCCACAGTGGTTGTACAAGTTTGCATTCCCACCAACAGTGGAGATTGCATTCCCTTTGCTCCACATCCTCTCCAACATTGACTGTGGTTAGTGTTTTTGATCATGGCCATTCTGACAGGTGTATCTCAGGGTCGCTTTGATTTGCATTTCTCTGATGATTAAGGATGTTGAGTATTTCTTTAAATGTCTTTCAGCCATTTATGATTCTTCTTTTGAGAATTCTCTGTTTAGTTCTGTAGCCCTTTTTTTAATTGGATTGTTCAGTATTTTGATGTCTAGCTTCTTGAGTTCTTTATATACTTTGGAGATCAGCCCTCTGTCAGATATGGGGTTGGTGAAGATCTTTTCCCATTCTGTAGGCTGTCTTTTTGTCTTACTGACCGTGTCTTTTGCTCTGCAAAAGCTTCTCAGTTTCAAAAGGTCCCATTTATTTATTGTTGTACTCAGTGTCTGTGCTGCTGGTGTTATATTTAGGAAGTGATCTCCGGTGCCAATGCGTTCAAGAGTACTTCCTACTTTCTCTTCTATTAAGTTTAGTGTAACTGGATTTATGTTGAGGTCTTTGATCCACTTGGACTTGAGTTTTGTGCATGGGGACAGATATGGATCTATTTGTAATCTTTTACATATTGACATCCAGTTTTGCCAGCACCATTTGTTGAAGATACTTTCTTTTTTCCATTGTATAGTTTTGGCTTCTTTGTCAAAAATCAGGTGTTCATATGTGCATGGATTAATGTCAGAGTCTTCAATTCGATTCCATTGGTCTGTATGTCGGTTTTTATCCCAGTACCAAGTTGTTTTTATTACTGTAGCTCTATAGTAGAGCTTGATGTTAGGGATGGTGATGCCTCCAGAGGTTGCTTTATTATACAAGATTCTTTTAGCTATCCTGGGTCTTTTGTTTTTCCATATGAAGTTGAGTATTTTTCTTTCCAAGTCTGTGAAGAATTGTGTTGGGATTTTGATGGGGATTGCATTGAATCTGTAGATTGCTTTTGGTAAGATTGCCATTTTTACTATGTTAATCCTACCCATCCATGAGCATGGGAGCTCTTTCCATTTTCTGATATCTTCTTCAATCTCAGTCATCTTTGTCCCCAAAGCTGTCACTCAATATAGTCAGCTCTTTGTGGGCAAAGCGCAGGTTGGCTAGCCCATCACTGCCCCACCCCCTTTGTCTGCACAGGATGCTGCAAGCAAGTCACCTTGTGGCCAACACCAGGAAGCCAGATCTAGGCAGTACCCATTCTACTGAGCTGACAGACGGGTGCTCTCTATGAAATGGCTGGGAAACAAAAGAATCATTTCATCACACAAGAAATGAGATGAGAGCTGTATTTCAGCATCCATGGCTGACTGGGACAGCTGCAGCGGTTTGCTGACACTGTCCCTGGCTGCGCTGAGAAAAACTGAGTGCTTATGACACAGTCCACAGCCTACACACCCTACAATACGCACTCTCTGGCCTTCAAAGAAATTTGCCAACCCCGAGTCCACGTGTGGCCTGAAGGCCCTTGCAAAGGTCTACAGACACCAGCTCTCACCGTTAGTCATGACCAAGGAATTACTCCTTATAGTCACTTTTTTAAATCCAAAAGTTGTGTTCTTCTGATTAATTCATCAGACTTAAGTCCAAATGACTCCCTGCTGCTCTTCCCCAAATTAAACCCAATCTCACAGGACACATTTTCTTAATAATGGTCTACATATTCTGAAAATAATCACCACAGGAAAGTTCCAGAAGCACAAGTCATTAGCTCAAAGGAAAAACATGGAACTTTCCAGATTGGGGCGGTGGTGGTCTGGGTAGGGCAGTGAGGAAATTCACTCATCTGCGTATGTTTAACTGATCAGCCCCACCCTTTGATATGTGGTACCCACACCCAACAGAGCTTGAGGGGATGCAGCAGGCAGGTGAAGACCGGAGCCAGAGGGACCTGCTGGTGTAAGGCCAGCGCCAGGGATGTCTCCGCTGAGCTCAGGAAATCACTGGACACATGCAGGGTGCGTTCAGGGTTATCCCAGAGTTTGGAGAGAAGAAAATGAACACAAGGCCCAGCCTTACATCAGTCAGACCTCATGTCCAGCCGGCTCCAGGCTGCAGACTATGCTGTAACTGGAAAAGTTCCCTTAGCTCTGAGCCTGTTTCCTCTCCTATAAAATCAGGGTGGAAACACACACACCAGACCCTCTCTTACTCCCCTAGTCTACGTCTTGTGTGATCGTTCTGTACGGCACAGAAATCTTTTCAATGCTACCTTAGCTATCAAGCATTTTCCAGGGTCGGAGGAAAAATAAACAAGACCTGTTTCCAGAGCCAACTGGAATGCAGTCACTGAGTCAGTACACGCAGGCCACTTGTGCATTTGACCAGATGCTCAGTCACAGGAGCCATCCTCAGGGAGATGGTCCCCAAACCCATAACCTAAATCGTGGGCACTATCAATAGACTGTTTTTCCTACGTGTGCATACCTATAATGAAGATCAATTTATAAATCAGGCACAAAATAAGAGATTAATAACTAATGATAAAACAATACCTTTAACAATATACTATAAACATTATTTAAAACTTATGAACTGGGGCTGGAGAGATGGCTCAGAGGTTAAGAGCACTGACTGCTCTTCCAGAGGTCCTGAGTTCAATTCCCAGCACCCACATGGTGACTCACAACCATCTGTAATGAGATCTGGCACCCTCTTCTGTATACATAATAAATAAATCTACAAACAAAAACAAAAAAACAAAAAAAAAAAACCTTATGAATTGTTTATTTCTGAAAATTTCCACTTCATATTTTTTAACCACTTAGCCACAGGCAACTAAAATAAAAACACAGAAAGAGAACCCACAAATAAGACTATGGCAGAGGCTTAGCCCCACCTGACAACCGCTAAGGCGGCAGGCACTCCAGGGTGGTGCTGGGCAGCCCAGACACAGATATCACAAGCCTGACGCTGAGCCTCACTGTACCATTTTGTGACCTCAGACACGTCACTAGCCTCTCAAAACCCAGCTTCCGTACTGAAATGAAAAGGCTGCATCTGCACACACGGGACAGCTGTGACTGATGCCGTGTGCCATGCAAGCCCTTGGCACAGCGGCGGGCACGTAAGGAAAACTACCACCGTGTGACAGGCACAGGCTCAGCAGCATGAGGCCAGACTTGACATCGATATTTTTAGAAAACCACCTCATAGCACACACAGTAAAGAAAGCAAAACAAACCCCAATCAGAAGAGCCAAGGTCTCCAGGGCCTACCAGAACCCAGGCCTGGAGGACGTGTGGGGCCCCATGCACTGGAATGTGCACCCTGGGAGAGAGGACACAGCCTGCCCTGCCTCTCCTCGAAGCTTGGCAGGAGGATCTGTGGGCAGCGGGCCATGACCAGAGGCTGCAGGTGTGCCAGCCAAGAGTGGCCATCTGTGTCACTTAACCTAAAAGCATCTTCACTCACTCACACAGACAGCATGGCCGGTTGACCCGTACAGGTGGTTCATGAGATGGGGTGAGAAAAGCCCTGAGAGGCGGTCACAGCTACCACAGAGGGACAACAGCTTGGGCTAGGAAATAATCATAACAAAGGAGTGCTGTGGGATGGTCTGTATGTCAAACATGTTGCTTATTGGTCAATGAATAAAACACTGATTGGCCAGTGGTCAGGCAGGAAGAAGTATAGGCGGGACAAGGAGGAGAGAATTCTGGGAAGTGGAAGGCTGAGGAGACACTGCCAGCCGCCACCATGACAAACAGCATGTGAAGATGCCGGGAAGCCACAAGCCATGTGGCAAGGTATAGATTTATAGAAATGGATTAATTTAAGCTATAAAAACAGTTAGCAAGAAGCCTGCCACGGTCATACAGTTTGTAAGCAATATAAGTCTCTGTGTTTACTTGGTTGGGTCTGAGCGGCTGTGGGACTGGCGGGTGAGAGAGATTTGTCCTGACTGTGGGTCAGGCAGGAAAACTCTAGCTACAAAGGTATCCTGTCTTAACTGCCCCAGACTGGCTGCGTGACTTGCCACTGGACTCGGGAAAGCAGCTAATCACAGTGCCACTGAAGCTGACCCAGGATCCCAACTTGCTTTGCGACTCTTAGGTGGCTAGATTTGGCGTGTTCATTCCTAAAGACCCTCCATTTTTACAGATGGGGAAACTGAGGCCAGTGCAGGGAAGTCCCCTGGTAATCTAAAGGCAAGGAGGGTAGCCGAGGATAACTGAGTGGGAATAGGTGGGCAAATTTTCACCAACAGAGGACCAAAAACAGCACCTGCCTTTAAAACCCTGCAAAGGCTCTCGAAATGGCTCTCGGGAACATTTGTAAAGGTCCCATCAAGAGGGAAGGACAAAATAATCACTAGCAACTCTACACTCCGCTGAGGACTACTTAAACCTTATACTTCATAACTACAGAGAAAATACAGGACATCATTTTGTTCGGTAATTGTCTTTAGGCTTAAAAAAGAGAGAGAGAAAAAAACAAAGACAACACCCCAACCTGCATCTGCTCCAGGAGCCCAGTCAAGGTCTGCAGCCAGGTCATGGTCTGAATGTACTGCTCCGTGTTCATGATCCTGAGCTCGGACCGCAGCTCGGGGATGATCGCTCCAGTGCGCCAGCCATGCTTCAGCGTCAGGTCCTGATCACAAAGACCCCGGGATGCCAACATCAGTCCCCCCGGAACTCAACAGTGTGTTACCTCTCCCAGACAAGGGAGGTATTCGCTCAATCACTCTCTAATTGTAATGGTTAGTTATTAACCAAGTTGAATGCGACAAATTACACTTAATTAAAACCAGTTTGGCCCCAGGCTTTGCCCAGTTCACCCGGAGAAAGTTTCTGTTCTGGAAATAATGGCTGTGATTCACAGCTGCTTCAGAGATTGGGGGGCAAGTTGGGGTGGTGGTGGTATGGAACCACTAACCATGGTCTGTGAAAAAAAGGCACAGTCTGTGAGGTCAGGGACAGGGAAAGACTCAACCGAAATGCTCTAAATGGTCCTCACAAGCTGAGTGAGGTCCCCTGGAGTCCTAGCACCCCACTGTCCAGCACTAGATTTCCAGGACAGCTTGAGCTACACACATGCGATGCAGTCTCAGAAACACAAGCACCGGAGTGGAGTGCCGTGGTCGAGCACTTGCCTGGCATGCACGAGGCCGGGGGTCAATTCCTAGCACTGCGCATGTGTGGGGAGTGTCCTACTCAACCCTGCAGTGCTTGCCAGACCTCTGGGGGACATCACCATCCACCAGGCCCTCTGGGCTATGGGGAGCCACAGGACCTCAAGCCTGAAGTGGCCAGATAATGGGAGCACACCTGAATGCATTTTTATTCCACGTATCTCAACCCCTTGAGTTCACAGCAGGCCAAGGTATCGGTTTTGTTAATTGAAAAAAAAAAAAGCTATCTTTTTACAACTCTGATCTTTCCTGTTTTGTGTAAGTGAGCCATTCAAAACTGTGACCCCCTCCTAGTTTCTAAGGAAAGCATAAAGATGATGTCAAACAGGAAAGAGAACCCCCTACTCGGTGAGAGAACACGGCCACCCCCACTGAGGGAAGCAGGCTCCTCACCGCCAGGTCACTGTATATGTGGTCACCAAAATACAGCACTTTGGAGCCTCTCCATCCGGTGAGCTTCAAAAATTCATACAGATTGCCCTACAATAAAAGAGGAACAGAGATCATTACATGTTGGAAACCCAGCAGCCCATAGTGTACAATAACTATGCTTCAAAACTTACAAAAATTGTTTTTAACTCTTATGATTTCTTTTAAACATCAACATATAAAGCTAAAGCCACACTCAATGGAAAATCTTTTAGACCTTTCTTGGACGCCGAATGTACTCTGAAAAAAAATTCATAGTCAGGCATGATGGTGCACGACTTTAATCCCAGCACTCAGGAGGCAGAGTTAGGGGGATCTCTATGAGTTCGAGGCCAGCCTAGCCAACATATTCCAGGCTAGCTAAGGCTACGTTGTGAGACTATATCCAACAACAACATTTCAGATTACATAAGCCTCTTGCTGAGACCATCATTCCATATAAATGACTTTTAATTTTATTGTAATTACCACAGTTGATTCCCTCTGCCAATGCCACGATCATTCACAACCTTACCTACTCTGTAAACATTCTTACAGGGAGTTTTATTAGCCACATCTAAATCTTCTAAGCTGTTAGAAGTAAAATGCCTGAATTCAAACTAATTTTTCAAGGCCTAGAGAACACATTCAATGTTAAATCTAGCAGGCTATTACAAATCCACCAAGAATGTTCTAGAAAGAAAACAACTCCAGTGACGCTGGAATGATCAACATGGCCCAATCTCCTGACAGCCTTATATGATGATGCCAGTATGTTTAAAACTGCACATGAAAAATAATAATAAAAAAATTAAAAATAAAATTCTTTTTAAAAATGTCTCTCAGCAGGAAATACGTTGGATGAATAATAGACCAAGATTAATGCTCCTCAAAGAGAAATCTCCAAGGTTTACTACTGACACTTTACATTTTATAGAGGGTAATGCTTTAAATGTTATTTTTAAAAACAGTCAACTTTGAGTTAATGTAAATAAATACCAGCAGACTGCAAAGACATTGACTTTGGCCTAAGTTTTACCATCTAATTATACGCAGTCATCAAGGATGGACCGTGCCAAGTGCCTGGACAGTCTCAGTACCCGCAGCCCTGCGAGTGCTGACGGCAAGCAGAGCAGCAGGAAGGACGGGGAAGCACAGATACCTGCTTGTAGATCTGGCCTTTCTGCAGCTTGTGGATTTTATCCCAGAGTAAGACACCTTTCTCGTTCACCTTCCGGAAGGGTCTAACAACAGAAAGGGGAACATTACTAGAACACGTGGTAATGGTAAAGGCTGTCCGCTCCATAAAATACTAAACGGGGACTCACTGAGAACATGAAGTAGCTCTTGAACCCCAAACCTCACTGCATCCCCTAGCCCAGGGCACTTCATTCCACACTATGCAGACCCCACCACAGACCCACCACCCACAAGTAGGTAATGAAGAATAAGGAAGAAAAAATAAATAAATAAAAACAGAATCCTAGGGTCAACCACCCTTGGCATGCACAAGCCCTTCAGTCGGGTTTCCCTAGGACACCTGGCAGGGCAGAGAGCATCTCCTTCTCGAGGGAAGCCTGCAGGACACTGCTGCTACCCTGGATCAGATGCCAGGTGGAGGGCAGGGGCACTAGCTATGACAGGACTGGGAGTGGAGCTGGCCCCATCCCTCACCCCGAGGGCACAGCCCGTGGGACTCACGGCGCCTTTTTGGGTAATTGCTTCTCCAGTCACAAAAATAGAAAGTCCCCGTAGGTATCAAAACCCACTTCCCTTTTCTGAGGAACATGAAGATCTTTGTACACTTTTATTTATATCTCTTTTCTTTCGATCTCGTCAGCAATCTCTCCCTGTGATGTCATATTCCTAAGCACATCAGCAGTAAGACAAGCTGGCTGCTTTGACTCGCCAAATGCGTCATCTTTAGTGGCTGCTTAACATTTCCTCACATGGATATTCTGAATTAACGAGTCATCCTCGACTGTTGGGTTTTTATAAATAACAGGCAGAATGGGAATGTCTCAGCTAGTGTTGCAGACATCCAGAACCACGGAGGGGGAGGTGCTGTGCTGAGAGTTCCTCCCAGGAAGAGCCAGGGCTCCGACCCCTCCACTGTGGACAAACATGTCAGAAAGCCTGGATGAAGGGAGCCCCAGCTTTCACAGGAATCTAAGAACTATGTGAGGTCTTCAGAAGCACATGATGAGCATGGAGCTTCCGATTACACTCTGGCCTGTATTCTCATTCTCTGTACTTGGTTTGGGGGCTGGCCTCTTCTTCCAGGAGTCAGTGTGGTTCCTAGGACACCAGAACTTAGCATCCCCAAGGGAATGTACACATGCTGCACTAACTTCAGATACCACCTTGGGATCCTTGGAACTACCACAGAGGAAAGGCTGCTGGTCACCAGCTACAGACCAGGAAGGTCCCAGAAAACCTTCCCAAACTAAGCCATTAGACAAACAGAGCTATTCTTAGAACACTATCGAAAGAATCCTCAACAATGTGGGTCTCTAGGAGTGGGGGCCACCTAGTCTGTCCCCAGGTTAAAAGACATCTTTAGCACTCTTGTACCGACCCCAACTTTCCCTCTTCACCTCCCAAAGCTCCGGAGGCAGGAGGACATTACATAAGACATGGCTGAGACTTGTACTGGATGGCAGAGAATTCTGCAAAATCCAGCTGCAATTTTAAATGCACCAATTAGCTTTATTTCAAGAGATGCCACCAGGCAGCCTGGCGTCGGTGGGGCTCTCTCACACTGCACAAGGCAACTGGAGCCACAGACCTACTTTGCTGTGTGATATTAATCCTTGTTTTCCATCACAGTCTATCAGTTTCTTAAAGCCTGACTCACGTGGCCACAGCAACACACTCTGAATGCTCTCTCTGTGTCCATCCCACTGTTACAAAGCTAAGTGTTAGACGGTTACAAAGCTGTGTCCCGGATGCCTATGATCTGTGACGACTGGATTTCACTAACGCACGCTCTCCCTGTATTCACAAAATACAGTCAAGTCCCCAGCAGACAGGCCTCACCTCCGCTTATCATTGAAGAAGTTCGGCTTCTCGGCCTGAACTATGACCACATCGAACAGGTCCCGCCAGTCCTTCCCCACGATATACCGCATCCCTTTGTCTCTGGAACGAGGCAGCCAGGTGAGCTGACATCAGAGGGGCGAACCTTTTACATGTCTTTCCAGCTGCTAAGACGAATGGCATTTGAGCCATGAGCCAGCCGCTGGCTGGCGAGGGGATGGAACTTACACGAAGCTGCTGGGGCTGTTGGTGATGAGGAACATCTTCTTGCCGTGGGCAGCCAGCTTAGCCAGCACGGCACGGGTCTGCTCGGCATAACAGATGTACTTCTCTAAGAATGAGAGGAAGTTCACACGGTCAGAACGGAATAAGGCGCTTACGAGGTGGGCTCCTGGGCTAAGCAGTGTCCTAGACACAGTGGGGAAACTCAAGTCCAAGGAAGATTGGTTAGGGGAAGCATTTGAGTGCCCAGTGTATGGGAAACAAGGCCCCACACACGCACGCACACACATGCATGCACACACACACACACACACACACACACACACACACACACACACCCCATTGAAACGGAGGGTAGTGTGGTACAGTGGCCATTGCCTCTCTTAGCATTAGGCTGACAGACACCAAGTTCTAGAACTTGGAGAACGTGGAGGAGACACCTTCACCGCCAGGATCAGGGTCCTTAAACAAAAGCCAGGAGACACCCGTGGGCCCTGTTCAGTCCCTGGGGCGTGATGTCTAAATGTCCACACAGCAGTAGAGCAAACGCTGCTGAGTACGTACCAATATCCGCTTCAATTGCTCGGTACATTATTCCTTTGATGTGGACATCCCTTATGGAGTCCTGTCAAAAGGGAGATTTGTCATCAGTGAAAACGGAGCTGGAGTCAGTCCCGGTGAATAGCATCGGTGCTCACTTCTGTCTTAGGAGCCTGCCGACCCAAGCGCCACACATCTCAACACTAGCCCCACTGAGCCCAGGTGGCACTGTAGGAAAAGCTTGCGTTTCCACGGTGACAGAGACCGTGGCCAGTGCAATTTCCGAAAGCCTCGCTTTAAAAAGGTCATTTGAGTATTTCTGAACGAAGTCCCCCATGGCAAACAGTAGTTTACGTGCAGGATGGTGACCACAGACAGCAGCCAGCCTGCAGGAAGGGGCTCCCTGTCCGCATCTTTGTGCCCTTCCTTCCCGTCTCTAGATGCCAACAGTTCCGTCAGGCAAGAGGCAAAGGCAGAGGGACAAGAAAGACACCTCCTCCCTGGATGCCACCAATAGGGCAAGAAATTGCCCAAGCCACTGTCACCAGCAGCAACAGGTCCAACTGGCAAATGCAAGAGAGGAAGACAGAAAGTCCAGGGTAGGCTCAGGGCCACGCCAGCACGACTCTGCTAGCCGTCGCTGCAGAGTTCCACTGGCCGGGTGGGGACTGTGCAGCAGGCCCCTTGTAGACTCTTGAAGGGCCAAGGGAACTTTCTGGTACCAGGAACAGGGCTGTACGTCTTACACTGTTGGTGGACTTCTGCCCACCAGAGTGGGTCACTCTGGACTAGAATCTTAATCTCAATTACCTTCAGCACGAGCCTGTTCTAATTTCACACAACAGAGAAGGCAATGGTTAAATGCAAGCCAACCTGCCTGGATTGAAAAATCTAGGCTCTGCTACCTACTAGCTGTGTGGCCTTGGGCAGGACACTCAAGCTCTCTGTGCCCCACTGTCTTTCAATGGAGTGATGATAACAGTAGTACTTGACCTCCAGGCACCAACGCAGAGGTTTGATGAGCTAATATGGAACACTCAAAGCAGAGCCTAGAACATTATTAACTCTACACAGGTGCTTGCTGTCGGTGATGAAGGTCAACTATGGTGATGTTTTATTTGTGCTGACATGTGATTTTATTTGTATGTTAATAAATAAAGTTGCCTGGGGATCAGAGCTGAGAGCAAGCCATTTAGCAGAAGTCCCGGTGGTGGTGGCGCATGCCCTTAATCCAATCACATGACAGGCAGAGTCTCTGTGTGTGCAAGGACACAGCCAAGCGGTGACTTGAACCTTTAATCTCAGTACGAACCATAGAGACCTGGAGGTCTATATAGACAGGCAGTGATGAAGAAGTCATGTGGTTGGGTTTAGAACCAATGAGAAGGCAGAACAGGAAGGCAATAAAATGACAGGACACAGGAAGAAGTTCTCTCTCTCAAGGGAAGGACAGCAGCGGGTGGTAAGATAAGGTGGTCTTAGCCAGGCGTTGGTGGCGCACGCCTTTAATCCCAGCACTCGGGAGGCAGAGGCAGGTGGATCTCTGTGAGTTCGAGGCCAGCCTGGTCTACAAAGCAAGTTCCAGGAAAGGCGCAAAGCTACACAGAGAAACCCTGTCTCGAAAAACAAAAAAAAAAAAGAAAAAAAAAAGATAAGGTGGTCTTAGTTCTTGACTACTGCTCGATCTCTGGGCTTTTAACTCTTTATTTGGCTCTGTGTTTTTTATTTAATAAGACCGTTTAGAATTACATCTACAGTCAACCTTCACATGAACATTTCTCCTCTGTTACAAATGAGTCTTAAATAGAGCATGTCTGAATGCACAAAAGGAGAATTAAAAACTAAACATTTAAACAGCCCAATTCTTATCAAAGTGATGCTGAGAAACAACAATGCATCCTTCAACTCTAAAACTCAGAAATCAAGACAATCAAAATTTTACTTTGGATGTGGGAACTAGAAAAATGGCTCATTGGGTTAAGAGCACTGGTTGCTCCCCCAGGGGGCCTGGGTTTAATTCCTAACACCCATGTCGTGGCTCACAACAGACTAGGGTACCAGGCACAGACATACATGCAGACAAAACACCCATACACAGAAAAGAAAATTTATAGATATATGTGTGTATGTGTGTGTGTGTGTGTGTGTGTGTGTGTGTGTGTGTGTGTGATATTTATTATTTATTTATTTATTTTTAAAGCTAGGCATGATAGCATATGCCTTTAATCCTGGCACTAAGGGAGACAAACACTAAGCAGGTCTCTGTGAGTTCGAAGCCAGCCTGATCTACATAACAAATTCCAGGACAGCCAGGGCTACATAGAGAGACCCTGTTTAAAAAAAAAAAAAAAAAAAAAATTCACACTGGCCCTGAGCATACAATAAAAGTATTGTGGTATAGAAACATAGATCTTTAAAAATACAAGAATTTTAATTTCTTTCTCCAACGGAGTCTCACTGGGTATATAATCCACACTTAAGGACAGGCCCCATGCCCAGCAGAGATGACCAACACAAAGTGAACTGAATGGTATTGTTGTAGACTTCTTGTCTCACATTGCTTTGTTTGGGCACCTTTTTTTTTTTTTTTTTTTTTTTTTTTTGTCTTACTGGTTTTTTGCTTGTAAATTATGGTTTCTGATCTTGTGTTTATATGGATTTCAGTTGTGTGCATGTGTTTCTTGTATTTTTTCTTTGTTTTTATTTTTTATTCTGTTTTGTTGTTGTTGTTACTGTTTGTTTGTCTCTAAAGAGAGCCAGAAAAAGAGGAGCTGGGGGAGTGGGGAGGAGGGAGGATCTGGAGGACTTGGGGAGTGGAGGGGAGGAGGGAGGATCTGGGGGGAGTTGGGGAGTGGGAAACCATGATCAGAATATATTATATAAAAAAAAATTTCCATTAAAAGAAAATAGTGGTACAAGCCTACAATCCCAGCAGTCAGCATGCAGAGGCAAGCAGATCTCTGTGGGCTCAAGATTAGCATGGCCTACATAGCAAGTTCCAGGCCAGCCAGGGTTATATAGTGAGATCCTGTCTCCATAAATAAATAAATAAATAAATAAATAAATAAACAAATAAACAAACAAATAAATAAATAAAATGGATGAATAAAATGAATGAATAAATAAATGAATGAATAAATAAATAAATAAATAAATAAATAAATAAATAAATAAATAAATGGTTGTGGCCATAAGAATACACGATAGACATACATAAATATGTGACTATGAACACAAACTAAAATACACAAACTTATAAAAAGTGTACATATGCATCTAAGTGTTTGCATCTGTCTGTAGCTCTCCAGCAGGATTCTGACGTGGTTTCTGCAGGCCTCAGTGAGCCATGGATATGATGAATAGAGGGATATGAGAAACAGATGCCCTGTTAACCAATCTCTCCCTCCCCTACCCTCACCCCTGGGCATCTTCATGGGGCATAGTGTACACCAAAGCACACTGTATCCCATAAACGTGTGCAATAATGATCTGGCATTTGGAAAGTAAGCATTTAAGAAGGGCTCCCTCTGGGTGACGTCAGCCTCACTGCTGGAAGCATGGGGCATGGACAGTGGCTTCTCCTGTGTGAAGAGGAGATACCCTCCTCGTGGGCAGGCTCAGGGTAAGACAGTACGCAGGACTGTCAGAGGATTAGAAGTCCAGGTCACAGTGGGCACCATCTGTGATAGAGCACACTGCCCTGGTTATTCTGAGACAGCAGTGTCCCTTTATGACTTCCACGGTCAGTCACAGAGTCCAGCGAGCCCAGAGAAGGACTACTTGACCCCCCACCTGGACACAGCTGGGAAGACACAGAGCCACAGCCTGAACTCGCCCTGGCCTCTGCCCTCACCTTGACATCTTTGTACAGGTGCACCGGCTCATAGTCAATGTTGTTCTTTAGGAAGTGCTCATTCACACAGGACAGCAGGGTCATCTCAGGCAGGGAGAAGATGTCCATGAACTGTTTCATGGTGTTCCCGTGAGAACTCTGCGGATGGAAGGCAGGCTTAGCAATACACACCCCATCTCACAAGGTGACAAGCAGCAAGAGGCTGCCGGGAAGCCAGGGGGCTCCAGGAACCCACACTTGGCTCCCTCTGCGCACAGGGACCTTCAACAGTGAGAAAGTAACGTGCTCCCTTGTTCCTGGGCCTCAGCAGGAGCGATTCTTACCAGGTATGCGTGCCTGAGAGCTGGACTCCCTCCCTGCTTCCTTCCCTGCTGCTCTCCCTTCTTCCCCTCTCACCTTCCCATGCTAACATCACTCCCCACTCCCTCTCAGGAGGTCACAGAGGTGAGAAAAGCCGGGTTGTGCCCAGCAAAGGCAGCTGAGCAGACCTCAGTCTCAGAATGCTTCTGCCCATCTTAGGACAGCCACAGCTGCTCCTCTGCAACCCCTAGGGACTTAGGACAAGAAGTGGAGCCACACCTGCAGGGATGTGGTGACAAATGGGGTGACTGAGAAGATGGAAAGGGCCTCCGTCAGAGAGGGAGAAAATCATCAAGAGCCAACAGTGACTCTCTCTCTGATCTACACTCTCTCCAGACTCGATCTCAAGGTCCCATCAATCACACACACAGTAGGACAGACCAATAGTTAAGTCTCTTTAGCTACAAGTGCCCCCACCCCAAAAAGCATGTGCTCAAGGCTTGGCTCTTAGCAGCCATTAGATCACTTCATCAGTAGATTAATCTCTTGACTAACTCAGCTGCCTGACTATTAAGAAGTAGGGCCCAGCTGTAGGAAGCAGATGTATCTCAGCCCCCAAACCCTTATCTTTCTCCCTCTCTCTGCTTCCCCCATCCCCCACCCCACCCTTCTAAATGATGCTCTGCCTCACCATAGACCCAGAAGCATCACAGCCATGATCTCTGAAACCAGAAGCCAAGTTAAGTCCTTCCTCCCTAAGATGTTTTCCCAGCCGCTAAACTGCCAATCAAAGGAGAAAGGCGGCTGCTTCTGATGACCCAGTGGTCCGCCTTACCTTTCCATAAAAGTCACTCATCTGCTCCAAGGGCACGTGGGATCCCTCGTACATGTCGATGACTTCTTCATCGGGGACAACACTGAGGCCTCTGGAAAAAAAAAA
>CABHPR010124979.1:0-12129 GCA_902168415.1 Peromyscus melanophrys
TGGTGGCAACTGTTTCATCACTTGCCCTTCAGTCAAATTTCAGAGTGAATCACCTTATATGATATTGAAGTCAGGAGCCAACTTAGAGTGTAATACCAAAAGGAATTCTGAATCAACTAAGAAGGATGCTGGGACAGAATATGTGACCAATATGGGATAATACAAAAAGGCTTAGGAAGGGGGAAAATGCAACTAATAAAGTTTCAAATGTAGCTATGAAGTAAGTTTCCAAGACAAAAATGGAGAGAGAAAAAAGTATGAAACCAGAAATTCAGTATCAAGGACAGAAGCCAGAGATGGGCTGCAGGTAATTACCAAACCAACTCCAGAGTCAGAGGAAGAGTTAGGAATGAAAGAGGTAATTTTGCTAAGGTTGTATGTAGATGCCAGTAGATCTGAGGCTCTGAGAGCTCAGAAGGGTTGCTCCTGGAACTACCCTTCTAGGATAGTATTATTGTGCCTTTTTTAGTGTGGGCAGCTCATAAAAGCAAGTATGTGTCTTGAACATTCATTGAAACAGACATCTTGGCCCATCCATAATCAAATATCACTTTCTTCTTTGACAGAGAATCAACGAGGCAATTATTTTATTTTTAACCCAAATGACCTGAACAGTGACCTCAACCATTCTCTTTCTTTGTTCCAAAAAGCAGTCTGAATTCCACCAAGCCATTTGTAACCAATCAAAGCAGCCTTACCGCCTCCCCACTCCTCTAAGCCCAAACGTTTCATCAAAGTTTTCTTGGCTGTGATGGGGCCTAATACCATTACAGGGGGCTTTTGCGAGGCTTTGAAGAATGAGAAATCAGAATCACCAGTCATGTAGGAGGAACATAGGTGTGGTGGGTAATTTTAAAAATCAGTGTGATTAGATCGAGGGCTACCCAGACAACTGGAAATGCACTGCTTCTAAGTGTGGCTGTGCATGCATTTTTTAAAAACATTAACATTACAAATAGTGGACCAAGTAAGAAAAAGCCACCTAGTCAGTAGAGAGTCCAGATAAAACAAAAGGCAAAAGCATTGTCCGTCATCCTCACAGGTTCTAAGACCTTGAGAGTTGAACTAAGCCTCCCTACTATATAGTCTTGACTGAACTAGAACTTACTCTGTAGACCACGAACGCACTAATATCTGCCTGCATCTGCCTCCCAAGAGCTGGGATTACAAGCCTAAACCATTCCATACAACTATATGATCTTTCTGATCAGAGATTAGTTGAACTTACTGATGGGGAAAGCTTGCTATATATCAGTGGAAGCCAACTTGGTTTTACAAATATTCAACAAAATATTGCATCTATAATTAAACATTTTTCTTGTTATTATTTCCTAAATAATACATAAAATTGTTTTACATCTGCTTTATTGTACTAGGTTTTATAATAGAAAAGGGATACAGAGTATACTGAAAAATGTTCATTGGCTGTATCCAAATACAACTATGGTAGATTGTATGAGAAATGTCCCCCAAAGGCTCATGTATTTGAACATTGGGTCCTCCATTAGTGGTGTATTTATGGATAAGGGAATCTTTAGGAGGTACAGCTTGCTGGAGGAAGCTTGTCACTGGGGGGTGGACTTTGAAGGTTTATAGCCAAACCCACTTCCTTCTCTCTGCTTCTGTGTATGGAGAAAATGTGATCAGCTAGCTTTCTGCCCAAGCCACCATGCCATGCCTTCCCACCATGATGGAGTCTATCCCTCTGGAACCTTAAATCAAAATAAACTCTTTTCTTCCTTAAGCTACTTTTGATCACAGTATTTATAACAGCAACAGAAAAGTACTTAATACAACTGCATTTTATATATGGAACTTAACTACCCAAGAGATTTAATAGCCACTGAGCTATGTATACTGGAAAGGATCTCCATGGATACCGAGGGATGACTAGATATGGGTGTCTTAGGGCTCTGTGTCTACATGCCCACTTAAGACAAGCAAGCATGCAGTGGCCTTAAAATACACAGCCCTCTCTCCAAGCTTTGATTTTTAATGTTATATTCAGGTAAAACATTGAAGTGGGGGAGAAGAAATGAATGCTTGGGTTACACTTACAACTTGGCAGTCAAACCCACACAGAATTTGTTTTAAACTTAATAAAATGGGATGGAGCTGTACGGTACTAAAAATGGCAAGGAAAATTAAGTAATCTCAAGCTTGAAATGAGAGACATGCAAAAAGAAAGATAAGAAGAGAAACCAGTGGTCTCTATTATTCAAAGGCCAGAGCCCTACAAGCACTCTTCCAGTGCATTCTCTACAGTATGCAAATTTCTCCTGCAATGCCAATTTTGCTCTCCCAGTTAACCAACTCAAACGGCAGACTCTGAGAGCCAAGCTCCCCAACCCCCAGTGGCTGTAGCACAGAGTAGGCAGGACACCAGCAGCAGCAAGCTTCTGGCTCCCTGCCAGCTGCTTCATTGCTTATTAACTTATTTTATATAGCCTTCAGCAGGGCAAGAAAGCTTCCTCTAATTATCAACAGGAATGCAGAAGCCACAGGGAGAAATCAGAGCCAGAAAACTGAAGCTTTTCTGTTTATGCTCCAGCCCTTATCAAAGTGGACACCAAGTTGAGCTATGCAGACACCAGGCTGGCAGTCGCAGGAAGCGTGTGGGAAGGGACTGGGACCGAAAGGCAAGCTGGGTACTGGAATGAATGTTCAATGAAGAGAGTTGGGGTTTAGGTGGGTTGGGGGAGGGGTGATGTTTGTTTATTTGTTTGTTTGTTTGTTTTTGTTAACCTCTTCCAGTTATTCAGGGGAGTTAAACATCAAAAGTTGCCAGAGACAGAACATAGAGATTAGACCCAACTTTAATAGACCTTTGGCTACTACGTCAGAGAAGGGGTACATGTGAGACAGTGAAGATGGAGTGGAGTCACTGTCCAAAAGGTGGCTTGAATCCTTTGCACAGAAACTAAAAGTCACCTCCAAAAGCAACATTTGGGGAGCAAGCAGGCACAGTGGCAATTCAATGGGTGGAATAGAAAATGCCAGCGAGCCCTCTCCCCTCCTCAAGTTATATACTACCTAAGAAGTCCTCCATCAAGGGTCAGATCAAGTCTCATGTTCTTCCTGAAGCTATTCACACCTTCTTACAGCTACATATTTCATACATAATGCATAGCTAAGTGTCTATGTATTTTATATAAGGAATTTCTTACAACTTCAATTATACTGATAACACAAAAGAAAGTACCATCAGAAGTACTTTGTGTGGAAAATCGAAACAAAATATAGCAAAATCTTTAAAGGAGGGTGTCTAGAGTGTGAAGAATGTGGAAAGCAAACCATCCACCTCACCCCCACCCCCACATCCCAGATCTTTTGGCTCTGTCCTAGAGTCTTCTCCTTGGGTGAGATTTCACATGCTGTGCTGTGGGTTAAACCTGCAAGGACTTGAGGACCTTAACGTAAGATACAAGGGAAAGACCAGAATGAGCAGATATGGGGAGATGTTGACAGGGACTTGTTCTCCATGGATGCCTACAGAGAGCACTCTAGCTCTGCTGTCATCATCCACAGTGACCAATCATCAATGGTCCCTGTGGAAATACCACTGGGACCCAAGAAACCTTCACTATGCAAAATAAAGATGTGATAGTGGGTGGTGGTAGACAAAGCTTGGTCCCAGTGGAGACTGAACCAGGAAGAGCTGGATCGAGTAGGAATGGTGTATGTTATCAGATACACCCCACAACTGAGGAAATTTTGTGTTGCTACAAAGTAGAAAAAAATAATCTATGAGAAGCATGCTTTTATAAGGAGCCTATCTCTGAACTTCTGACAGAAAAACTTTGGAAGAAGCAGAACATGGAGAAAGCAAGTTTACCAAGTTGTGTTGAAAGAAAATAACAGAATAAGGGCAGAAAGTAGCTTTCTGTGGTCTCTGGCAAAAAGCTGGACCAATGCTGAAGATATCAGGTATATACAAAAGAGGTGACCACTAGAGGACCATGTACTTAGGGAAAAAATGAGGAAAAGGGAGAAAGGGAAAGAAAGAAAACAACAATTCAATTTTGTTTTTGTTTTTGTTTTCTACTATTGTAAGATGTTAGTTTTTATGTTGCTGTTTCTTTTCTTTTTTAATCTTTGGGGAGCCCACCACCCAGCCCCCAAAAAATCACACACAGAGACTTATTACTTATAAATGCCTGGCTTTAGCTTGGCTTGTTTCTAGCCAGAAATTCTTAAGGGGTAATTCTTAAATTACCCCTTCCACCTTTTGTCTCTGGCTTTTATCTTTCTCTATTCCATATACCTTTCTTTACTTCTTACTCCATGGCTTGCTGTGTAGCTGGGTGGCTTACCCCGACATCCTCCTCTCTTCTTCTTGCTCTTCAATCTTTTCTTCCCAGATTTCTCCTCCTATTTATTCTCTCTGTCTGCCAGCCCCACCTACCCTTTCTCCTGCCTTGCTATTGGCAGGCAGTTCAACTCTTTATTAGACCAATCAGGTGTCTTAGACAAGCAGAGTAACACAACTTCACAGAGTTAAACAAATGCAACATAAAAGAATGTAACACATCTTTGCATCATTAAACAAATATTCCACAGGAAAAACAAATGTAACACATCTTCAACTAATATTCTACAACAGTCTTATAAAAAAATTCTTTGAAAATAATTTTTAACATAATAACAATTTAATTTTTATTTTATATAAAAATTAATACAGCTTGGGCATGTGTTTATAACAAGATTCACCTGTGATGTGAACTGCATTGAAGCTCTTTGAAAAAATAATATACTATACTCAAAATGTTAGTGAAATGGCTGAATTATTCCTCATTAACCAAAATTTCTTTTCCATGATTTTTCTTTCTTTGGAACTTACTTTTTTACTCCTTTCCATTTTTAAACATGCTCTGAATTTCTCTATCTTTAAACTTTCCTAAAGGGCTGGAGAGATGGTTCAGCGAACAAAGGACTCCTATTCAGTTCCCAGCACCCATTTTGAGCAACTCAAAGCTGCCTGTAACTTCTGCTCTGAGAGATCCAAAGCCCTGTTCTGGCCTCCATGGTGCCCACACATTTGCATCATACACAGACACAGACATATATACACACAAATAAAAATAAAGCCATTGCAAAAGCATCCATATTCCAATGTTTTCATCTCTCCTCTCCTGCTATTTATTTTTCTCTCTATAGGAGAAAGAGAAAAAAACTTTGCACACTTATGGCCTTTAGTCTCTAGACAGGTCCTTCTTCTCTTCTGTCTCCCTTGATTTCCTAATTCCAGCAATCTGGATTCTACCCCCTGCTTCTGCAAAAACACATTGCACCTCCCTGGAATGATAGCCTCCTTCCAACTACATCCAACCTCCCTTTCACACTTCATCCTTAATGTCTCTACTACATCTTCAACTGACACAGACACCCATCTTTTACTACCCCCAACTTGTTGTCAGATCTCAACCTTCTTCCTTTGTTGTTTCCTGTCTTTGCACAGCTCTCCATGGGGTATTAAACCAAAGAAATCCCTCAGAGTCTTACACTTGGGAGATCCATTTCCATTGTTTCTCATCCAGGAAAAACATTTAAGGATGTGGATCTTGGCTAACATCCAGAGAGTCCCCCACAATTTCACATTTCTCTTGTTTTCTTTTGATTTGATTAAGGCAGATATGAACAACAATCTGCTAGAAGATATCACCTTGAAGATTTTGATCAGCTTTGATTATGTTCTACCTGATTTTATCTAAAAAAAAAATGTTGTGGCTTTGTAGGTGGTATACCAGATGGCTGAGAAGAAGGCATGGGATGAGATGTATTTATTGTCCCCTCTGTTTCCTCTGCTTCTTTTCTATGATTTTTGGAAACAAGCCCTGTGTGCTACTTACCATCATCTATATCAAACACATAAAAATCTTCTGATAGTGCACAAGACAAAACAAGCACACAAACATTGCAGGGTATGTTAGATAATACATACCTCCAAAGAGAGCTGGAGAGCTGAGCAAGGGAAACAAAGGGTTACAGCCTTTCTGCCATGTTCCTGTGTGCTCTGGCCATGAACTAGTGATCAAAAAGGTCATTTGTAATAGAAAACACATAAAATACTTTTCTATATCCTATTGATATAGAAAGTAGTCATGGAAATAGAATCTGTTTCTTTTTCTTTAAAAAAAAATAACTTGAATTACATTTATTGTTTGTATGTATACATTTGTTTGTGTGTGTACATTTATTTATTTGCATGTACATATATATACATTTATTGTTTGTTTGTGTATGTGTACATTTAGTGTGTGCGTGTGTGCACATGTGTGAGTATTTGCATGCATGACACATGTAGAAGTCAGAGGACAACTTGCAAGAGTCATTGCCCTACTGTCATGTGGGTACCAGGGACTCAACTAAAGTTGTCACTCTTGAGAGCAAGCACCTTTACTTTACAGTAGTTTATGAGCTACTGAGCCTTTTCAGCAGCTCTGAAACATGGTTTTGAGTGGATTATAGTATTCTTAGGAAGACAAGTAGTAATTTTGAAGGAAATATTAGTTTATTTCATCTGACTTCTTACAATTTTTAACTCAGCTTGCCCATATTAGCCAAGTTATTTGCCACTCTGATTTCACTTTCTTTTGTTGTGGAATGGGAAGATTGAATAAATGAATACCTACACATTTGATTCATTACTTCAACATATCTGCCTATTCTAGAACTTTCATTGAAACTATTTTAGTTGGCTTTTAATGTATAATGACCCCAATACCTAGTATCTAAAACATCAAGCATTTAGCTAGCTCATGATTCCACAGAGTGGCAATTTGAGTTAGGCTTGGCAGGGTTCCTTTGCCAGTCTCTGTTAAGCTCACTTAGCTGTCTTTGCCAATTACCAATCAGCTAATTGGTGACTCTCTTTCTGGGTTTATCTGGCTGCTAACTAGGACAACAGAGGCACTGGGCCACCTGGTTCTCACCGTGGTCAATGAGCTGCAGCTCACATGGCAACTTGAGACTACAGAGGAGCAATTCTCAACCTGTAGGTCTCAACCCCTGTGGGATCAAATAACTCTTTCACAGGGTCACCTAAGACCATCAGGAAACACAGATGTTTGCATTACAATTCATAACAGTAACAAAATTACAGTAATGAAGTAGCAACGAAAATCATTTTATGGTTGGGGGTCACCACAACATGAGGAACTGTATTAAAGGGTCGCTGCATTAGAAAGGTTGAGAACCACCGCTGTAGAGTAAGGAAATGGCAAAGGCTCATTGAAAAAGCCCTTTCAAGTCTTTGCTTGTATCACATTAGCTCATATCCCACAGGCAAGATTAAATCCCCCAGGCTTTGAATGGAGAATGGGACTCCAAACATGATGAGAAAGGCTGCAAGTCAACAGCAAAGAGATGTTGAAGAAGAAGAAGAAGCTGAGGCTGTACCTGTGGTCTGCCACAAGTGTCTCTCTTTGTATTCAGTTCTTACCTCTGTTGCACTTGCAGTTTAATCTTTCGGATACTGAGTTCAACTGCCAGAAAACAATCCATTCAGAAACCTGTGGAAAGATTGGCAATAAGGTAATTTTTCAAGGGAAGAGATCGGGTTTATATGGTTATTTCAAGATTGCAAACTCTTCCTGAGATGTCCCAGCTTGGACAAACTTTCTAAAGCATTTATTCTATTTTTTTTTTGTTAAAGTTTGCTGCCCCCCAAAGAATCTATTTATAGATACCTATGACACTACCACAGTGTTTTGACATTTTAAGATTGCAGGGAAATCATGACTATTAGCGTGTTACTTATTGGGGCCACTGAATTTATTTTTAATTTAACTGAAGCTTGTGGAGCAATTAACTATGTCTCCTTGACCACAAGGAACATCAGGAATCAATCAACTAACAAAGGGTGCTAAACACATACATTGTTCAGAGCACCATGCCAGAGGCTGCAGAAGGAAATAAGGCAAAATGCCATGTCTTCCATCTGGAAGCTCGGTGTGCAATGAGAAGAAAAATCCACCAAAAAAAAAAAAAGTTCACCATTCTAGGTAGCAAAGCAAATGAAGATGTCGAATCCATAGTTCTGTCCAAGTCTAAGATTTCTACAGGTGTTCCATCTGCTCTGACACCATCTGCTCCCCATTTCCTGCTGTGTCAAATGTCCCACACTAAATCACCCTGTGAGAGGAAATGTGACTCAGGCTGACAGCGCCTTGCTCCACCATACTGGCTCCCACACCTGCTCACAACTTCACATCCCTCATGCACCTGTCATCACCTACCAAACACCCCCTCCTTCACCCTACACATCAGTTTATAAATTCACATCATCATTTTCCCATTTAGATAAGAAATTCCCTCCCAAACATGTGAACTAAGAATGAGGAGGAAACATACTTACTTTAAAAAAAAAAAAACAAACAAACAAACAAACGAAAACTGGAGGGTTTGGGAGATACCTTAGTCAGTGAAGTGCTTACTATACAAGCTTGATCCTAGCACCCCAAAAATCCAGGTATGGTAGCATGCTGGAAAAACAAAGCCCCAAGTCCTAGACCAGCCAGCCTAGACTAGTCAGCTAGCCTCAGGTCCCTGTAAGAGGCTGTGTAAGAAAACAAGATGAACAATTCCTGAAGAGTAACACCCAAGACCGAATTCTGCCCTTCCCATGAATGTGCGCACACACACACACACACACACACACACACACACACACACACACATACACACACACACAAAATATGGGATAGAAAAATAGGTGCAAAAAAATGTTCCCACTTCTAATGAGAAATCCTAGAGTGTTTAAACAACGATTCAAAGGATAGAATAACCTTGGAAACAAGAAATGATCGCTGGAGAATGCACTTTTCCGGGGTGCAGAGGCCCGGGTTCTGAAGACTGTGTGATGTTTCTCAGTGTGTTCCTGGGGCCATGCTCACTGTTTACTTTCAAACAAAAGTAGTGAATATGACATCTGCTGCCATCTACTTCAGAAGGCTGTTTCAGTTTTCCAAGTTGCTAAGTATACAAAACCACTCTATACAATGTGAGCTACTATATCTGTAGACACATAGCAATATTGATATCTAAGTCTATGAGTGACACCCATATCAACACCATCTGCAGAACTCTGTAAATACCTAGCTAGTGTTTAACACTAGTTAACACCAGCTAAACAGCTAGCAGTCAGCAAACACTGACTGCTATAACAATCTTTGGTGAGCATGCGCTTACCAACAGAATACATAAGTACATACATGCATGCAAACATTAAATACATACATGCATACATATACTAAACACATAAATAAACTGTAAACATACATTCATAAAGTAAATACATATGTTGTCATAGCATATACAAAGGTAATACATTTAAAATTTTTGACCAAAATACAAAGAAAGTATGAATATAAAAGAACATGAACAGATGAAGCTATGGCTGAGCCTGCTCCATTCCCATGTTTCTATAAGCATCACTCCCTGTGTAAAAAGGTTGTGACTGTCTAGACATCTGCATAATGTCACCTGAAAGTTGTTTAAATATCAAATGTCATCACCTGCTCCACAGGTCCTTGTTTTCGCTGGAGCCAACTGAAGCTTGGCTTCCTTGAAGCTAACCATCAAATAAGGTCTCAGAAAACACACTCATCACACACCAGAAGATGCTAGTTTCTCTAATTTTACAGTAAATTCCCTGGATGGCATACTGTAACCCTGAACTTCGGTAACTAATACATGAGATACTCTCACTGGAAGTTTGCTATAAAAGCCTAAAGCCTCACTGCTAGAACCAATGCCTATCTGGTGAACTGACACATTAGACTTGCCTAGCATCTGTTCCAATGAGGCATAGAGAACCTCTTGCGAGAGAAATCATTTCAAAAATAAAGTACAAACAGATGTACATGGCCAAAGGTCAGCGAAGGGACAGTCGTAAGGTAATCATGGTGCTTGTCACTAGATTGGAGTCCCATGGATGTTGTAGAGGTAGAATTGAAAGTTTTCAGTTGCTAAATTTGGGGATTCAATCTGCACTTCTTTGGTGAACTCTTTTGTACTCACAAAAACACCAGTACCATTCCATCTGTCTCTGAGACCTCAAGTCTCTAAGGCCTCCACAGGGTGCAGCCATCCACAGGAGAAGCCAATGAGGGCCCAGAATATTGCAGTAGTGCTGATCAAAGTATCAGAGTCTGTGAATGTAACTTACTGGACCCCAGTGCATGGCTGGAGGTGAATGCAAGGAACATCAGTTACTAAGCCAGCTTCTGAGAGTGTTGGCACTACCTGGGTCCATGGCTCTATCATTTCCTCTCATTCTAATGGCCATCTCTGTGTTAATGACTTCAGTTTCTATCTCCCTCCCAAGTCTGTCTTCTATATTTCAGGCTGGTATATCTAACTGGCCACTCGGCATCCCTATTTGGAAATTAAACCTTCAATCTTCCTATTCCAAAACATTATGAACTTGCTGGTTTCCTTATGTTCAACAGATGTGAACTTCATTCCTCCATCATTTGGTCTAAAACTCCAGCCATTGTCTTCTTTCTTTCTTATACAATGTACATCCATTCATCTGCAACTTTCAGAAATTGGTAAGGTTCTTCTGTCTGCAGAGCTATGATGTCAGTCTAAGAAAGCATCATCTACAGTCTTGATAACTATAACACATGAAGCCGTGGAACTGGAATCCAAACTCCTCTCTTCCCAATGCTAGAGAACAAAGGCAAGGACAATAATTCAGTTCCTATTGAAAGCAAGAAATCACAAAAATCATGAAATGAACACCTAGGGATGAATGTGCTCAATGTTCTACTAGAAGAACTAACATACACAGGATTCTTCTCATTAATACACACATCACCTCAGGATTCGACACACGTCTATGCTCACAAGTAACCTTTCCTAAGAACACTGTTGCTTTCAACTTTTTTTCTACCTGAGTCATGTTATCGCTTGTATAGGCAGCTCACCTGGCATCTCATCAGAGTCTAGTTTATACTGTGCACTAATCTTTTCATTTGTGTTCATCTATTTGCTATGGCTCAATAATGAGGCAGACCCTGCCATGGATCACACATGGGATTCAGATGTGTGTGAGTAGTCTGACCTGTGTCATGACCAACAGGAACTGCTAGCATAACATGTTTGTACCATAATACCAAATGACTCCCCTAAAAAGACACCTTTCTAGGACTGCTGTTTCAAGGGGTGAGAGACTGTTTCTACTAACATCACTGAAGATCAGTTCTCCTCCCATCAGGCATCCTCCTGACTAGGTCACTTGATTTGTATAAGTAATAATCTCAAAAGAAATAACAAAGATCTGAAGAGTGTATTTCATCTTACATTAATTTTTAATTTTTGTTTCTCTTTCTTATTATATATATGAGCCTTCATGTATATATGTGCATCACATATGTGCAGTTCCTACAGAGGCCAGAAAAGGGCATCCAATTTTCCTGGAACTAAAGTTACAGGCTGTTTTGAGCCACAATGTTGGCTCAAAATGATGCTGGGAATGGAACCCAGGTCCTTTGCAGGAGCTGCAAGTATTTTTAACGTCTTTAACACTCATCTCTCCAGCCCCCACATTTCTTTCCTTTTTGTTGATATATAATTAACATACATGCAAGGCTAAGATCTTAAAAGAGTTCAGAGTTTTGTAAGCCAAATTGGCCAAAGAAGTAGCCAAAACAAGACATTACAACATTGCAAGTGTGAGAGAAACCTGTCAGCAACAACCATGTTGCAACGACAGTTCTTTGTTCCCAGAATGCTTCTGCCTAAACTAGACTGCAGAGTATGCATGGCTATTTCCCAAGTCAGTAACATTTCAGTGGAGCTGGAGAAAAAAGACTGTTGGTACCAATTATGTCCAAGTCCCAGCATAATTTTGGGGCTTGTATACTTCATAGAAATTTTTCACAACTGTAGAGATATTGTGATTATAAAGGTAACTATTGTCTGTAAAAGAAAAACAAATATATGAAAATATAGGTTATCATCTAACCAAAATTAGTCAGCTTTGTGTCTTGTAATCTTGTCAGTATATTTTGATTGACAATAAATAGATATATAGATCATTCATAGATAATAGAAAAATCATGACTGATAAATTATAGATAGATAGATAGATAGATAGATAGATAGATAGATAGATAGATAGAT
>CABHPR010124979.1:12139-25159 GCA_902168415.1 Peromyscus melanophrys
GATAGATAGATAGATAGATAGATAGATAGATAGATAGATAGATAGATGATAGCTAGATAAAAGGTAGATTGATAATAGAAAAAAGATAATAAATAGATACAGATAAATAATTGATGATAGATGGTGGATAGGTAAATGAATGGTACATAGATACATAGATAGATGATAGGTGATATATAAATGGGTAGATAGATACAGGTATAAGCTGGTTGATAGGTAGATACAGAGATGGATGAATACATAGATAGATGACAGATGGTAGATCATGTTTGTGGATGCATGTTTTAAACAGGATCTTACTGCATCTCCTCTTCCAGGTGGTTGCACAAAGAAGATATTTCTGATTTGAAGATTAACACTCCATCCAGACTAGGCAACTTTCTTCACACAAACTGGAACCTATTGAAGATGGGCTTACCACCTCTAACCTCCAGAAAGGTCTGCTTCTCAAGATCCCCAACAGGTCCCCCTGAATAGCATTCTGTGATCTGGGAAGGTGACAGGCACCTTCTAAATGTCAAGCTCAAGGCATGTAGAGGAAGTGCAGATGAGAGTATGCACAAGACTTTCTTCTCTGGCCAGCTCTTGGGCTCCTGGTGTGAACAAATGCCTCTCAGCAGCTCCTGGCATAGGATGCTGTCTGTGGATGCTGTAAACTATGAGAACAAGCATGTAGCTTAGGGAGAATTTCCAGTCCTACCATGGAAACCCAGTGTGATACTGAAGCTGTGCACTGAGACAGTGTATTTACAAGGCAAAAATAAATGAACGGATAAACAAACAAACATACAAACGAATGAATGAATAAGTCTAAGCTATAAAACAGTAAGATAGTCTACACAGGCAAGGTCACTCAAAGTCATTATTTTATCTACTTTTTCATTTATTATTTTCACAGACCTTCAAGCTCCATCTTACGAATGTTCTTTACCTTCAATATGAAGTCCTTTGTCATTTTCTGATAAAGAAATATGTAAGCTTCTAGTAACACCCTCCCTTAAAATCTGTATCATCCTTCTTGTATAAGATGCAGGTCCCAGGGAGGACGACATAACTAGACTCTCCCTAGAAGATATGATAGATAAGAGCTGGGTTGACAAGGCAGGGGAGGTAGAAAGGGGAAAAGAAGAAACTGGTTTCAAGTGAATTTAGCAAAAGCAAGCCTGTGATTCAGCACAAGTCATCCTTGGGCCACTCTGTTTAGCTCACAGACAGGCATCTAACTGCAGCTGGGGTGAGGCCATGCTCTAATCTTTGCCTTCTTGCCTGCCATAGCCGGGAACATTGCTCATGGCTCTTCTATCTTTCTTTTTAGGGAAACCAGCTCCGAGAGAAGATCCCATGCTGTCTAAAGGAAGCTACCCAGGAAGAAAAATGAGAATAATTAAAGCCCTAAATCTGTACAAGAAACATTCACAGCTGAGACTCTGGGCCAAGAACGGAGATAATGCTAATGATTTTGTTTTATAGCCTCAACATGCCTCACATCTGGAGGTGATCCAAAGCCCTCAGCAGGTTGTCACGTTGATGGAAGGGCCCCTGCTGAGATGCAGCTGCTTCTGGGGAGAGCCGCATCTGGAGAACAGCTGCCTATCAATCCCTGCACCAGGAGGGCATCGAGGCACAGACTCTGCAAGGGCACCCTGTCCACCTGGAGCTTCCCCCAACCCCCACCTCCAGAGACTCAGAACGGCAAGGGCTGGTGGTTCCCATTTGTTAACTAATTGAAATACAATAAAAGCTTCACTTTCTGTAAACTTTGGGGAAAGAGACAGTTCCCTGCAGTCCAGCTTCCCAGCTCACAGAATGGCTTCCTACGCATTTAAACACCAGCTTTTGTTTAACTATTCCCGAGGACAAAGTTCCCAAATGTATCTGTGTTACCAAACTCTCTTCTCCAGTTAACCGTATGTTCACCGTCTTACATCACAAGTTGTGTCCATCAACGTGAAAAGCATAACAGTATGTCCATGGGCTTTCCTAACAGACAGACTTCCAAAGCATCCTATGTACAGCAGTGTACATAGAGAAGAGCACACACACACACACACACACACACACACACACACGCACGCACGCATGCACGCACGCACATGGATTCATAACACATGTGTGAATGTACATTGAGAGAGAAGGGGGGAGAAAGCCAACTGACACCATTATGGAAATTAACAGAGTATTAGTCACCGCAGCTCCCTGTGTCTCCCTGTCTCTGTGGTCTTATAAAATGAGGGAAGGTCAATAAATGTCCATTAAGATCTGAGCCAATGATCTTATTTTATTACCGCCAATTCTTTCCTTCTTTCTTTCAACCCCTCTCCTTTACACACTCACTCCTTCTATATTCCTTCTTCCTTTTTTGTTTTTTTTTTTGTTTTTTGCTTTTGTTTTTGTTTGTACTTCCTTCTGCTATCTACTTGCCCGTTATTTGAAGTGACAAGACAAATGTCCCAGGTAACCCTAAAGTGTTCTTCAGTCTGAGATCCAAGACGCAAGCCATGCCAAACAATAGGTGACTCATTTTTGGACAGACGACATGGTAAGGTCTGCTCTCAGACCTTAAATATTATTAGAACACTTTTCTTGAGACAGGGTCTCACTATACAGTACAGGTTGGCCTGAAACTCACTATGTAACCCAGGTTGGCTTCAAACTCACCGTCCTCTTGTCTCAGCCTCCAGAGTGTTGATAGTACAGATGTATGCCGCCATGCCTGGCACCTAACATTTTTGGTAATCACATTTTCTCTGCCAGTCTTTGTCTCAAAATTATCAAATAATTGATGATAAGTGATGGATGGTAGATAAATGGTACATAGATATATAGATAGAGGATAGGTAATATATAAAAAGGTAGGTAGATAGGTATAAGATGGTTGATAGGTAGATACAGAGATGGATGGTTAGGTAGATAGATGATAGATCATGTTTGTGGATACATGTTTTAAACAGGATGGAAACAGGAGTTGGGTATAAATACTAGGAGAAATGACTGGAACTGGGTGGGGGGGAGTATTTTAGCACAAGGTGGAAACCTAGTGCAACGGAAACTCTGTGGAATATATGAGTAACTCTAGCAAAGACTTCTCATAATGGGGTACACAGAGCCTGAACTAACCATCTTCTGCAACCAGGCAAGGCCTCAAGTGGAGAGATTGGGATACTAACGCAGCCACAAAACGTTCAACCTACAGCTTGTCCTAGCAGACTCCTCATCAAAGAGGCCAGAGAGACTTCATCTAGAAACTGATGGGAGCAGATACAGAGTCCCACAGCCAAACATTAGAGCTCTGAGAAAGTCCTTCAGAGGAGGGAGAGGAAGGATCAGAGGAACCAGTGGAGTCAGGGACACCAGGAGAACATGGCACACAGAATCATTGACCAGGACTCATGGGGGTTCATAGAGATCAGGAAGCCTGTAGGAATATGATCTAGGTCCTCTACCTATATGTTATGGCTGAGTAGTTTGGTGTTCTTGTGGGATTCCTAACAGTGGGAGCAGGGGGTGTTTGATGACTCTTTTGCCTACTTATGGGACCCTTTTCCTCCTACTGAGTTGCCTCATCCAGCCTTGATTTGATAGTATTACCTGGTTATAATGGCATATTATGCCATGTTTGGTTGATGTCCCTGGGAGGCCTGCTCTTTTCTGAGGGGAGACAGAGGGAGGGTGGATCTGGGGGAGAGGGAAGGTGGGGAAGGGAGACTGGGGGAAAGGGGAGTGAGGGGAAATTGCTGTCAGGATGTAATAGATAAGAGAAGAATTTTTAAAAAAATTACAGATGTGGAGAAGACAGGAAGAGAAGAGGTCACCATAGACTCAAATAACCTAAGATGTCTTTGAACCAGTACATGAGACATTGGGATGTACATTCAAATAAAGACTTAAGAAAAATAAGCTAATGGGGAGTCCAACGGCACAAAGGCAAGGGCACTGAAGAGCAATGATTGGCACAGGCAGAGAAGACAACCATGGGCATTACAGACTTCGGTGCCTGGGGATTGGGGGCGGGGGGAGGAGCTGAAGCCACCTCTGAGCTACTTACATGAAGACTGACACAGACTGTGTGAACTGAAAGCCTAGGGCCATCCTGACGGACTTGAACCAGGATTTTATAAGCAAAATGAATAGGGTTTTAGGCAAGAAGGGCCAGTAGGACAGTATGTGGCCCTGGGTAATTATTGAAATGCTGTTTTAGTTTTTAAAAGAGGTGTAAAAGGAATCCAAATTATATGGCTACCATTTCAAAAAGCTTACTTAAGATCTTGATGCGTAAAACATGAAGAAGTTAATTTTAAAATCCTTTTGTTATCTGCCTTCTCGAGAATTTTCCATTGTCCTTGTACAATAATGTAAGTTATCACACTGGGGATTTTTTTTTTGCATATCTATAAATAGCTCCTTCACCCATAAACCAGGGATGACAGCCTATTTTTATTATTTAAACATGTCTCCAACTATGAAAGGGCTATTTCCAGGAACTCCAAGTTGCCACAGCCACTCTGCTGTCAGTCAGCCTGCATATGTCAGGCAAGTGGTGCCAGAGAAGAACTTTTTTCTAATCACTCAAAAGAGAGGACAGCAGGCACAGATCCTGGCACAGTGCCGCCAGGGGGGTATTTTAGCAGCTGGCTGCAGGTTACACGAAAACCAGAGCCAGAGACTCATGCATGGTCTTCAGAGCTTCTCTAGGCTCGGGAAAACAGACAACACATCCAACCACCTCACAGCAATTCTTACTGACAAACTCTTTATTAATCACCTGCTTCTGTGAATTCAGTCTTCTCAGCTAAACCTGATCTAGCCAAAAAACACGGGGGAGGGTGCAAAAAAATTCAGAATTTCCACCCTAAGGGCCAGCTGTCACTAATGTAGAGTTGGAAGTTGAGCCCAGTTCCCCCATAGGCCAAAAGTCTTGAAGTAGCTCCCAGAGCGACAGTAGTAATACCTCCCCCATAAAACTACAGCAGCAGTAAACAAGTCATAAGCGTAAAGTGCTTGGAACACAGTGCTCAAAGATGAGGCTACTCTTACTAAATCACCCTTCAGGGTACTGCCACTATTTACTCTTGAGGGGATTGAGGCTGGCTTCACACAGGGCATCATCCCATGCTCTCCATCATGGAAGCATTGGAATGGCCCAGCCATCCGTCCTCTCCAGCACATCATCCTTGTATATCTATTGTTTCAGCCTCTCAGACCTCCTTCCAGCCCTTTCTTCTTTATCCTGTGGAATCTTTCTTCTATAGGATAATTTGTTGGTCAGTGCTGCCTCTGCCACCATCTTGGATGACTTAAACATCTGTGTGAATGCTAGTATATTCCCAAATGTCAAAATGGGCCAAGCAAAGACAAGGAAAGAACCACATTTGCCTAACAGTGTTGATGAGAGGTCAGTAGTCATGGCCCTGGCATTTACGGAGGATGAGAGAGCAATAGCCCTGGTCCTGACATTACTTGAGGGTGTTTCATAGTTAGGAGCATCCTCATCTCTAATCCAGCAGGATTAACCTCAAGAGGATGAAAATACAAACCTCCAGGATTTTAATATGTTGGTGAGCAGGCCACAAGCTAAATCCCCTCTGAGTCCCCACATCCTAACTTAATCCACCTCTGAAGTCCCTGTTGCAGTTAAGGGTTTCTCAAACCACCTAGTCTCACAAACTCATGGTCCTCATCAACTCTCATCCCTGTTTACTTGTGACTCGCATCAAGACAGTTGTCAAGTCCTGCTTCTGTTCACATTGCCATATGCGCTTCCCAGTCCTCTTCCCCAAACGCTAACATCATCTCCTGTTCTACACCCTCCTTACTCTCTTCCTGGAGTGCCTAATGCACTTCCCATTTCTGGTTTGGTTTTGGATTTGTTGTTTGTTTGTTTGTTTGTTTTGTTTCATTTTGTTTTAGCTTGAGGCATCAGATAGGCTTTCAGTTACATTTTTATCAAAAATTTTAGATAGAAACAGACTAAGTTCCCCTTCTCTATGGAAAATTTGAACCTGATTGTTCTTTAAAATTCAGTGGGTACCTTTTCAATCCCTTCTGTGGATTCCCCCAGGTGACTGCTATCGTCTTTATAAAATATGTAGTTGATGTCTGGCTCTCTAAAAGATTTTCCATTGCTTAGCACTGTTCTCTATGTTTTAATAAAATCAGTAAAAAGTAATGGCATAAAGATGTTATATAGGAAAATTCCATTCTGCTCAGATGAGCTCATGAAGGTTTAATATGAAGCTGGGTGCCTTGAGCAAGGCAGATCTGGTCTTTTCCTTCCTTCCATGATGCACTGTCGTCCTTGCCTTCATTAGTCTTGAGTCTCTTGGCTGTGATAGCTGGACTTATGGTTTCATCCAGCAGCTGCTCCAGTTGTCCGGTTGTCTGTTTATAACATTGTTTGAACATGAGCCCTTCTTCAGACACTGACCCTGCTCAGGGTTATGCTATTAGCTATTAGTGTTCATTTTTTTCCCTATGAGGTGAAATTCCTATTGAAGGCTGGAGACAGACATCACGGCACCTTCAGTAGTGCCCTGACGACTAAGGAGTCCTTAGCAAATCTTTGCTCACTTGGAGCCACATGAAGTCATGTGTACACAGACTTACAATCAAGCCCTGGCTCGACATCTGTGATGTGTGTTTTTTTAGTTTGTTATAGAAATTTGGCCAATTCTAGTTTTTTTCCTCTAAAACTAGAGTAATAATACCTCTCTTATATAATTGTTGTGATGATTATATGAAAAAAACTCATGCATAGAGAATGCATGAATAAAACATAGAACTTGGTAAACAAATTAAGCAATTATTATGTTGGGCATGTTGTGGATCTAGCCTGAGTTTGTAAAGATTGAGAATATTTGTGGTTCCTAAATATATGGCCCTGAGATGGAAACCAGTATGAAGCTTTCTTTAAAGTCATGTCAAAATTACTTCATCTATAGTTAGTGCACACTATGAAAGACATCTTCATTGTCCAAACACAAATCCATCATTATCATATAATGAAGGAAAGCCTCTCAATGTGTCTTTCCTACAAGAGCCCACATACTGGCTGAAATATTTCAAAACTCTATTAGCAAGACAAATTCTGCACTTCCTGCCAAGGAGACCAACGAACTGAGTCTAGGGAGGGACATACTGCTCTCCTTGACCTGTGCATCTCCTTCTTGCTCCCACAGTACACAGAGACTCTAAAGAAGCTTAATTTTCCATCTCCTCCTATTTATATTTTTTCTTTACCCCCTGTGCATCAGAAAAATCTCTGAGCAACCTTGAGCAAATTAACTTCCTCCTCAAGCATTTGGGGACTGAACACAGAAATGCTCTGCTAGTTGACTCCCCCCAACTCAGCAGGACCAGCCAGCCACAGGCTCTCCAGCAAGGCCTTCCTCAGTGGCTTTGCCTTCCCAGCAAGCAGCTCCAACTCTGTCATTTTCCAGATGACTTGAGGTTTTGAAAACAAATGAAACTGCCTCAGCTGAGCAGATCCATTTAGAAATGACAAAAGGCTCCCATAGATGGCAGTTCCAGCTTTGCGGACACTCTCCTATATGTAGACATTTGCTGACCCCAGGTTCCTTGGAGAATAAGATCAGATAAACACTAAGTATAAACCAATAGGCACGAAGCCTCATTTTATTGGGTTATAATTGGGTTATAATGTGATAATAATATTTATTTGACACTGTGATTTACAGGGTACTTGCACAGACATTAAACTCATTGGAGCATCGTAACTAGTCTATCCAGTAGTGTAGGCATTATCATCCCCATTTATAGATGAGGACACTGAGAGGCAGATGTTGTCTAATATAATTACACCAGTATAAAACGGAGCTGGAACATAGTTCAAATTTTCTGATTACAAATGCTGAATCCTTCCCAATCCAGCACAGCTGCCCAGTAGCTCGAGTGAACAGTCATGTGCCTGAAGATGGACTCATTTCTAAGTCTTCATGTTTTCACTGTTAATATTACCCCCTTCCATCTTTCCCACTGACCAAGTTTTTAATAATTAAAGATCCTATGATTTATACAAATGGGTTTCATTTGAATGACATCAAGAGATAAGAAAGGGATGCTAGAGAGATGTTTCAATGGTTAAGCCCAGGACTACAGTTCTGTTCCCAGCACCCATGTCAGACAGCTCACAACAACCTGCTAACTCCGGCTCCAGGGAATCCAATGCCCTCTTCTGGCTCCTTTGAGCACATACATGTGCATACACACAGAGAGACATGCATACACAAATGCACATAAGTAGAAAATAAAATAAATCTTCAAGAAAAGGGAGGGAAGGAAATACAGACACGGGTCATATGGCTACAGCCCCCCCCCCCCCCGCCACCCACTTCCCACAAGAGAAGCACAAAGCATGATTTATCTTTGATGGGAAGGGAAACAATGCCTTGTCCTATCAGAAGTAAGCAGAAGACAGAAGGCACCAAGCTGAGCAGCCTCTGAAACAGCAGAGGAAAAAAATGGAGATGATTATCACAGAGCAAAGATTCTATGTCATCTTTCTGGGTGAGACGGTGCTGTGAGAGGTCACTGTTTGTCTAATGTGAACTGTTCTCTGGCTTTAAAGGTCTCCTTTGGGCTCTTCCAGACAGGAGCTCTGTGGGGTTGAAGAAACTGGATTCAGAATGTGACATTTGCCTAGGTGGGCACCCCTCCTTGCCCCTTCCTCCTTCCTGTTCCCAGTCCTGCACAATCATACCTGAGACTGGGTAGAAACAGGAAGGCCTTCATCTGGTCAGGTTCCCAGACTGCAGCAAGTCCACACTCGAATAAGCCAGCAAACCACAACTAAGCATGACTGAAATAACTCAAAGAAACCTTACCTCCTCAGTAAATTAATAAATTTGAGCCTAAAGGAAGTTTCCCCTCATTTAAAAGTTCATTTGTCCCAGACTTCATAGAAACACACTCAAAATACTATAACCATTTTAAAACACAATGTTTATGGTTGTCAACTATGGAATACCATGTGATGAGCACTGCTTCATGAGCTTCCAGTAATAATAATGAGCAAAGGCTTCCAGACATGAGCAGAGACCACCATGCGACACTCGGGGAAACTGAGGCCACAGAGGTGAAGTAACTTGTCCTCAGTGACAAAGCCACTCAGTAGGGTGTTCTTTCCCACAGACACATTGTTGGGGGCAGAAACGGGGACTTCAGGCTTCTGAGGTGATTTGTGATTTGGGGTGTGGCTGGCCTCTTCAGCATATGGGGTGATGCCAGCTCCGACTTGTAACACAGAATAGTGATAGGCATTTGGCACACAAATGCTCCTGGGTTCTCCTTCTAGCAAAAATGTCACAGCCCACCATGTTTGGAAATGGTGAAGAAAATGAGGGAGGATCTGTGGAGTCGTTTTTTCTATTTATTTATTTTGCTAAATTAACTTACTTTTTCTTTTTGGGTGACATATCCAGTAGCTTCCATAGACCTAGCAAAACGAACAGATTAAACAGATACTTTTAGTCCTGAATGAATTCCAGAGGGCTACTAGGGGGGATATTCAATCCCTCACTAATTTTTCAAGCTTCTTTTGAAACACTTTTTCCCTGTGGATATGAAACCAAGGTCATAAAATTTCTGAGTGAAGGGAGAAACTGAAACACAATCCACAAGTCACCATCTGGCATCTGCTTCGTAATGAGGCTGGGGGAAGGGCAGAGAGGCAGGATGCTTTTTTAAATGTTCCCAGATAAACCAGCCTGACAGAGAGCCCCTTAGCCTCTGCCTCCCACAACACTGGCACCAATGGACAGTGGTCACTTGGTCTCTGCCTCATGCAATGGGAAGTGGACAGCAGGGACTTTGATTCAATCTAATCTCCAGCACTGGCCAGCAATTTTCTTGTGTAGGACAAACCCCAACGCTGACCTACCTCAGATTTTCTATCAACATGACAAAAGATGGCACCAGGCTTATAAGCCCAACTGGAAATGGATTGAGCTAAAAGGGCCCTGCATTTAACCAGCCACTGCCCTTTCACTCACTTGTGTCAGAGATGTGGGACGGAAGAATGGTAATTAGAAAACGAGTCAACAAATCCCTGTGGTTATCCACTATGAAGCATCAAAAAAGGGAAAAATGTTTTTCAGGAAAGAACATCGAGAAGTCGTTAAAGTGGAGGGAGATAGCATTAAAGGACTGTGATGAAGACAACTCACCAAGAGAACATTCCCCAGCAATGAAGTGATAAGGACCAGCCAGGTGAGCCCGATCAGAAACTACCAAGTGTTTGCATCATTTCTAGACCACCACTGAGACAGCTTGAAGGGAAATGTCCCCCACAGGCTCCTGTATGTGAGCACTTGCTCCCCCAGTGGTAACACTGATTGGGTCGGTTATGGAACCTTTAGGAAGTATGCCACTGGGGACCTGTGATGGGCTTTGAGGGTTTGTAGTCTTGACTCACTTTCTGCTTTTTCTCTAGGCTTCCTGTGTGAATAAAAATTTGATTGGCCAGCTTGCTGCTCCTTGCACCATATGCCATGCCTTCCCCGCCATGATGGAATTTACCCTTTGGAACCACAAGCCAAAATAAGCTCTTTCTTCCTTAAACTGCTTAGGTCATGGTATTTGATCAGAGCAACAGAAACACATCTAGGATCATGCTGTGGATGATTGATTGATAAATAAAACGCTGATTGGTCAGTAGCCAGGCAGGAAGTATAGGCAGGACAAAGAGGGAGGAGAATTCTGGGAAGTGGAAGGCTGAGGCAGAGAGACACTGTCAGTTGCTGTGATGAGAAGCAACATGTTAAGATACCGGTAAGCCACGAGCCACATGGCAACTTACAGATTAATAGAAATGGGTTAATTTGAGATATAAGAACAGCTAGCAAGAAGTCTGAGCCATTAGGCCATACAGTTTGTAAATAATATAAGTCTCTGTATGTTTGCTTGGGTCTGAGGGCCACGGGAGCTGGGCAAAAACAGGATAACTTCAGCTACAGGATCATCTCTTGCTCATTTATTGGTTTTTATCTGTAATTGGTAGTTTTCAAATACCGAGAACATCTGTGTGATTTCATGGTAACCTAAGGAGATGGACAACAACACAAATTTTCCAGAAAACAATTATCTCCATCTCCTAAGCTACATGCCAAACCTCCACCACTTGAGTAGCTTATAGAAACAGAAATGTGTTCCCTCACTTCTGGAAACCGTGGGTCTAAGGTTTCAGCAGGGATGACTCCCTCTGGGGACTCAGAGGAAAAATCTGTACCATGCCTCTCCCTCGGATTCTGGTGGCTGCTGGAAACCCAAGGGCCATCTTAGTTTGTGGCAGCCTCATTCCAGTCTCTGGTGGGGAGCCTGTCCATTTATTAGGGCCCATCCTGACCCAAAATGATCTCATCTAGATTAGAAATGCACAGATGTTATTTTAAAATAAAGGCACATTCTGAGGCTCTGAATAGATAAGAATTTTGGAAGGACATCACAAAATCTACTAGAACAGGTGAATTTAAACACTCTGAAATCTGTTAGATTTCACTAGTAAGGAGCCACGTAAAAGGGTCAGAGAGAAAAATCAGACTGCCCATTGGGTTGACATCACATTCAGTTCACACGGTCTCAGCATTCTCGTTCACTTGGTGTCTCTTCCTAGGACAGGAAGTTCCTTCATAACAGGAACAATTTATTACTGAGTCTCTTTGCTTAGCAAAGCCCGTGTTGTACAGTAAGCACTCAATAAACATCTGCTAAATGAATGAAGTTTCATAAAATGGAATGCCCAAGCCCTAGACCAACTCCACTCTTGCAATCCTGTGCAAAGATCGGGGAATGTCACAAAGAAGAGGTAGAAAGAATGTAAGAGCTGGGGGATGGAGAGAAAGTGTGTGCAAGGCTGTCCTCTCGACATGGTACGAACTTTGCACTCATGAGTTCACAGCCGCTGCCGTTACCAGCCCAAGATCAAGTCAGTGTAGATGAGGGAGTGGGTCATGAGGCCCCTAACCCCTATCTGTGGAGTTTTGGAAACTGATAGCTGCTGAGGGAGGGAGATTAAATTTTCTTTAAAAATATGGCCTCTGAGAGGTCGCCCACAGTCCAGTGAATGGTCCCAGACCTATATGCATGTGGGTAGACCTAAATGGATTTAGTGGATAAGAAAGAAAAGAGGAAGGAAGGAAGGAAGGAAGGAAGGAAGGAAGGAAGGAAGGAAGGAAGGAAGGAAGGAAGGAAGGAAGGAAAGAAGGAAAGAAGGAAAGAAGGAAAGAAGGAAAGAAGGAAAGAAGGAAAGAAAGGAAGAAGGGAAGAAGGAAAGAAGGGAAGAAAGGAAGAAGGAAAGAAGGGAAGAAGGAAGGAGGGAGGGAGGGAGGGAGGGAGGGAGGGAGGGAGGAGCCAAGCTCCAGGAATCCAGTCGAGGAGAGAGAAGAGGGATTCTGTGAGCAAGGGGTATCAAGATCATGATGGGGAAAATCTACAGATACAACTGAACCGAGCCAGTGAGAACTCATGAAATTTAGATCAACAACTGTGGAGCCTGCATGGGACTGGACCTCTGCATATCGTGGCAGTTCTGTAGCATGACCTGCCTGGGGTGGGGGTGGGGGCGCTGGCAGTAGGATCAGAGTCCATCCCTGGTGCATGAGCAGGCCTTTTAGAGTCCACTTCGAAGATAGGACACCTGGCACAGCCTTGGGGCAGGGGGAGGGCCTTGGACCTGCCTCTACTAAATGTACCTCTCCATGGGAGGCCTTACCTTCTTGTAGGAGGGAATGGGGAGGTAGGTTGGAAGGGGGAGGCTGGGGGGGCGCAGAAGGAGGGAAGAGGGGGAGCTTTGGTACGTAAAGTGAATAAAAATTTTTCTTTGCCGGGCGGTGGTGGCACATGCCTTTAATCCCAGCACTCAGGAGGCAGATCTCTGTGAGTTCGAGGCCAGCCTGGTCTACAGAGCGAGATCCAGGACAGGCACCAAAACTACATGGAGAAACCCTGTCTCAAAAACCCAAAATAAATAAATAAATAAATAAATAAATAAATAAATAAATAAATAAA
>CABHPR010124979.1:25169-41273 GCA_902168415.1 Peromyscus melanophrys
AAATAAATAAATAAATAAATAAATAAATAAATAAATAAATAAATAAATAAATAAATAAATAAATAAAGGTTCTGAGGGGTTAAGTAACTTATCTAGACATCTGGAATTGGAAAATGGCTAAACTCCATCTTATCTCAAGTCTCCTAACCCAAAACCCACGCCATCTGTCACACTGGGCTCTGATGGCTAACCCAAGCATAGCTTAAAGGTCACGGAGGTGAGGTAGAGTTGCAAACACAGATTTCTGGTTGATTTTCAAAAGCTCAGTGCTTTCCCCAGGACATTAGGGCTTGAACCCTATATCCCATCTCACCCTTCACACACTATGTTCTTCACTGCTAAGTAGGATTACCCACTTCTCAAAGAAGGGTGGCAAATCCTTTATGTATGGCAGAGAACCCATCAGCATTTCTTCACCCATCACTCAAGAAACATTTCAGCAGAATCCTTCAAGCATTGGTGCTGGCGAGTCTCCAGGACCCTCAGCTGTGCTTAAAGTAACTTTAGCTCTCACCTTGTGAAAAGAAGAGAACTCTAGGAAAGAAAAAGTACACACACAAATAAATAATGTTTTTTTTTTCTTCCCTGAACACCACACCTTCCAGAAATAGCCCTGATATCAAGTAATAAAAGTACAAATGACATTTTCAAGGTCTAGAATGGAGAAACAAGCAAAAAATAGAATATTTAATCAATGAAAATATTCTTGGAATTTGAAACATCTGGGAGAGCCTGGGTGGCTGTTGGGAGCCTGAAAAGGGACAGGGCTTTAGGGGACTTGACCTTCTCACCCTGAGTTTATTATCTACAACTGCAGCTGAACAGCCCGCTCTGAAAGTCCCAGAGGAATAACCTCAGCAGACATGATGCATTAAGGAAGGGGCAACTGTTCATACAGGCTAAAGGCTGACAGAGTATGTATATCGCACCACCATCCTAGTAGGTCTAAAACAATATTCTTGGTTGGGGTTCATTGTTTTTAATTACACGTTACTTATCAAATAAAGCTCCTCCAAACACTAGAATTTAATCTAGACATAAAGACATCCCCAAATACTAATGATGTTCTTGTGGGAACACCCGTGCAAACTGAACAACCTAACGGTATCATCCCCTCTCTACCAGTTTTTCTCCATTCATAGGAGGGTGGTAACGAAGGATGAATGATGAAACACAGGGGCCAACTCACGTGAAGCAATTCAGGAAGATTCTTTACAGGGTCTGCCTTCTTCAACCTTCTTTTCATGGAAGATCTGGCCTCAGAACCCAAAGACATATGATAGCTACTCTTAGAACACCAGAAGAGCCATGTTGTACCCTATTGCAAACTCTGTGCGGACTGCCTGTTCTCTGCCTTACCCTTGGACTCAAGCATGAAGTAAGAGGCAGGGGGGTGAGGCGAGGGAGGGCGGAATCCTTGGAAGAATGGCTGGTAAATAAAGATAGTGTTGTCATTTCCTGTCCTCTCCTCTGCTTTTTCAGTGTATCATCTCATCTTGATCTCAGTCCTAGGAAGTCAGTGTTGTGGTGGTATTGTGTTCCCCAAAATATTGTGTACCTTAATAAACTTATCTGGGGTCAGAGACGGAATAGCCACAATATGAAACAGAGGTTAGGCAGTGGTAGCACACGCCTTTAATCCTAGCATTCCAGAGACAGAAATCCTTCTGGATCTCCGTGAGTTCAAGGCCACATTGGAAACGGCCAGGCACGGTGATACACACCTTTAATCCCAGAAAGCCAGCCTTTAATCCCAGGGAGTGGTGGTAGAGAGCAGAAAGGTATATAAAGCGTGAAGAAACTCGAGGCATTGGCCTGGGTAGGCCTTTGGCCTGGAGAAGCATTTGCCCTGGAGAGGCCTTTGGTCTGGAGAAGCATGTGGCTGGTTAAGCATTCAGGCTTTCAAGCAGCAGTTCAGCTGAGGCCCATTTGGATATGAGGACATAGAGGCTTCCAGTCTGAGGAAGCAAGACCAGCTAAGGATCTGGCAAGGTGAGATAGCTGTGGCTTATTCTGTCTCTCTGACCTTCCAGTGTTCACCCCAATACCTGCCTCAGGTTTGATTTTATTAATAAGAACTTTTAAGATTCATGCTACATCTGGCGCCCAACGTTCGTGTTACGAATTCATGAAAAAGCTGCTTGCCTGTTGTGGTGGCGCACGCCGGTAGGATTTACTTAAAGAGGCAGAGGCAGGAAGATCCTGAGTTTAAGGCCGGCCTAGGAGACTTGCTCAGGAGAAGCTTCGGCTAGGGCTGAACCACAAACAGTGGTGGGACCATGGAGGCAAAAGCTGCTGCTCCGAGTTGCTGGCTGCTTCTCATCATGTTGGTGACTGCAATGATGCTGCTACCTGGGACAAAGGACTTACTACTGTTTGTTCAGAGAAGAATTGCCAGGACCATCGTGTTACAAGAAAGCATCAACAAAGGTCAGTTTGGAAAAGTTTGGCAAGACAAATGGTGGGGAGAAATTGCTGTGAAGATATTCTCTTCTAGGGAACAACAATTGTGGTTCCAAGAGACAGACATTTATCAGACTGTGATTACTCCAAATCACAGAGGAGGCACAAAAAAAAAAAGTCTGCAGGGAACCATGACCACGCCTAATAGCTACTTTGAAATCTTCAAAAAGACGACAGGATCCCACAATGATGATTCCACATGGACTATGATAAAACCATTAAGCTGATTAACACCAAGGAGAGATCAGCTTTGGACTACAAACTGTTTATGACTTTTGAGATGACTAGCTGAGATGATCCAGCCTGACAGACTACTCAAACAAGGACTTGTGACAAGCCCTGAAATTTCCTATTATGCAGAGACTGGACAAATGATACAGGACTTGAAATTAACCCAAAAATTTTCTTTTCAAGATTCCCTAAAGATATCTTCACCCCTAGAAAGAAAAAAGAAAAAGAGAATATAGATATGAGATAGATCATTGAATCTACTCTGAGAAAAAAGATAAAGAAATAATAGGATAAATAGGTAGATCACTGAATCTACACTGGAGAAAAAGGGGAAGATATAAAAATGACATAAGGTAGACTACTGAATGTATTATGAAAAGAAAAAAAGAGAATATGGATATGATAAGATAAAAAGGGGGATTATGGAATCTACTTTTTAAAAGGAACTACTTGTTTTAAATAAGTAATGAAAATTTTTTGGTCTGAGTTTATCAGATGATACTGGACTGGACATTGTTAATATAATGGACTAGACATCGTTAATGTCATCTTGACTATATGTATTGTATATACTTATTGGACATAGTTTTTCTTGTATTAGTTATAAGCTTTTTTAATTTTAGACAAAAAGAGAGGAAATGTGGTGGTATTGTGTTCCCCAAAATATTGTGTACCTTAATAAACTTATCTGGGGTCAGAGACGGAATAGCCACAATATGAAACAGAGGTTAGGCAGTGGTAGCATACGCCTTTAATCCTAGCATTCCAGAGACAGAAATCCTTCTGGATCTCCGTGAGTTCAAGGCCACATTGGAAATGGCCAGGCACGGTGATACACACCTTTAATCCCAGAAAGCCAGCCTTTAATCCCAGGGAGTGGTGGTAGAAAGCAGAAAGGTATATAAAGCGTGAAGAAACTCGAGGCATTGGCCTAGGTAGGCCTTTGGCCTGGAGAAGCATTTGGCCTGGAGAAGCCTTTGGTCTGGAGAAGCATGTGGCTGGTTAAGCTTTCAGGCTTCTAGCAGCAGTTCAGCTGAGACTCATTTGGATATGAGGACATAGAGGCTTCCAGTCTGAGGAAGCAAGACCAGCTAAGGATCCGGCAAGGTGAGATAGCTGTGGCTTATTCTGTCTCTCTGACCTTTCAGTGTTCACCCCAATACCTGCCTCAGGTTTGATTTTATTAATAAGAACTTTTAAGATTCATGCTACACAGTGTATTATATATATATGAGTCATAAAGGAAGGTCGAAGGGTGCCCAGCCATGACCACATGCTGTTAAGGCTCGCACCTGGGATTCAACCCTAATTTGTAAGTCATTCTGCCAAGATCAAGTCATGTGTCTCTCTCACCACCCATTCTCCTTCCTTGATCTTTGAGCAATAAGCCACTACCCAACAAAGCCTTCAGTTTGGTTTGCCTATCTTCGAGCCAACACTTCTTCTCAAGAATGAGGTCATCGTCATGGTTCCAAAAGCATCACTAACGTAAGAGTTGCCACGTTATACCCATGTTTGTGTCGTTCAACCTAGCAGAGCATCCTACACCAAACAAGCATAAATGTATCCAGTGAATTAACAATAAAGTAGCTAATGAGGAAGATAATGTTAATCCCATGAAACTGAAAAAGAAGGAGGCACAGAGGTCAGAGTAATTGCTCACCCCACTTTCTGTTCACTGTCTTGTTGAGGAGTGGTTCTTTCTCATTGTCCTGAGGGTCCCTGCAGACAGCCTCTGCTCAAGAGAACCCTACCTCCCTGACCACTGTTGACACTCAGATGATCCGTGGCTATCTCAGAGCCTCAGCAGCCAACAGGTCCACTTGGCCACTAGAGGACTCTCCTCTGTGTCACCCCAATAGTCTATTTGTTGCGCTTACAGAAAAGCAAGTGGCTGAGAAATGGGACATGTGGAGAAAAAGAGATTGTGTTTTCCTTTCCCTGTAGATAGTCTTTAGAATGTGACCCCTAAGTGTGTTGGCAACCACGTCAGTGTAAAGCTAAGCTTATTTCCTTATTGTTTTCATTTTTTAAATGTGTAATTACTATAACTGTAGGGAAAGGGGGCTAGCTAAAGAAACCCACCCTGACCCTGAAGTATGGTGATATTTTCTTTTGTACTAAAATGTTATTTGTATGTTAATAAATAAAGTTGCCTGGGGGTCAGAGCTATTAGCAAGCCATAGGAAAGTAGGGCGGTGGTGGTGTATGCTTGTAGTCCCAGCACTTGGTAGGCAGAGTTAGGTAAGTCTCTCTGTGTGTTCAGGGATACAGCCAGCATTGGATACACATGCCTTTAATCTCAATACCAACCATGGAACACCTGGAGGTCTATACAGACAGGCCGTGATGAGGTGGTCATGTGGTTGGGTTTACAACCAATGAGAAGGCAGAACAGAAACTCTGTATAAGGACTTTAACACAGGAAATAGCTCTGGTTCGGAGAGGTAGGACCATGGCAGGAGGAAGGGTAAGGTTTTAGCTCTTAGCTCTGACCTCTTGGCTTTCTTCTTTGCATTGGTTCTGTGTTTTTTATTTAATAAAACAGTTGGTTACATCTACACTGGAGCCCAGAACCAGGGAAAGAAACAGTCTGGATCTGGGACCTGAGCCAGAAAGAAACACTTTATCCCTGAACCCAGAACCAAAGAAACATGCCCTGACTCTGAAACCAGTGCCAAAGAAACATACTTTGTCACTACAGTCAGAGCCAGTGAAAGAAATATGCCCTGGCCTTAGAATTAGAGCCAAAAGGCTAAGAAAGGCCAGTGAAAGAAACAGTTTGGCTCTGAAATCAGAGCCATCTCTGCCCCTGACCAACTGATCAGTGAAACCAACCAACCACAGAGCAGGAAACCAACCAATCCCTGAGCACCCTGACCCTGGAGCCCAGAACCAGTGAAAGAAACACAGCCTGGATCTGGGACCTGAGCCAGTGAAAAAAACACTTTATTCCTGAACCCAGAACCAAAGAAACATGCCCTGACTCTGAAATCAGTGCCAAAGAAACACTCTTTGTCCCTAGAATCACAACCAGTGAAAGAAATATGCCCTGCCTTAGAATTAGAGTCTAAAAGCTAAGAAAGGCCAGTGAAAGAAACACAGTTTGGCTCTGAAATCAGAGCCATCTCTGCCCCTGACCAACAAACTAACCAATCCCTGAACAGAAAAAACCAACCAACCCCTGGACAGAAAGTCTTCTTTCTGGAGAAACTCTGTCCCTAAGAAATCCTATATAAACCACCCTGCCTGTTCAGTTGTGGGCTGTTCTTTCCCACCCTGGTAGAGGCAGCCACTCTCCTGGACGACTCCTTCCCAAATAAATCCTTTTCTCTAAAGAAACTTGGGTGTGAAGATCTTCATTCTCAGGTACAGGAGAAGAACCTTGCTAAGTCGTCCCTTAGGGGACTGAGCAGAAAAAACCTACAGAGACTTTCCCTTAGTAGGGCTGAGCAAGGCAGAACAGAACAGAAGAACCTTGCTGAGATGTCCCTTAGGGGATTCAGCAAGGTGGAGCAGAAAAAGTAATAACTTAATGCCGGAGCCAGAGGAGATTGCTATATTTCAGCAGGGGTTTCCCCTATAGCAGAGTGAAGCAAAAGAAGCAACATCTTGGGCCAGAGAAAAAGTAGAGCTCTGCTGGGAAGCCCCCTTTAAGTTGGGGTGGAGCAAAGCTCAGTTATAGCGGCTCTCCAGGAGAGATATCCTGCGGGGAGACCATCCCCCACCGCACCCTAACTCCAGGTATCGCCTGACTCCCCTGAGCAGTCAGGATACCTTTCCCTCCAGAGCTGAGCTGTCCCATTGCAGCTCCAGCTGCTAGAGGTGTACTAGCAGCTCAAGGTATCGCCTGATTCCCCCGAGTAGTCAGGATACCTTTCCCCCAGAGTTGCAACACTCTCCTACAATAACAGTTTCATGTTAGGCTAAATTGACCATGATGAGTGTAAGGAGTAGAAATTTTGCCTCTTAAATGGCAAGGGAAGTGTGTGCTGTTGCAGGCAAGCTGCAAGGGCTATACCTACTGTGTCAAAGATGAATGGGACTGGCGTTCCCATCTGGGATTCATCTTCACTGTATAGAATTGCAAGACAACAGCATACATCTCTTTTCTGACTCCATACATTTTTCCATTCATTGTGTTCCCAGGTCCTGGCGCTGTTTTCCATAATAGAAGACTCTTAATTCTATGTTCTCAACTCCCAGAATTTTGTTTCCTTCTTTTTCTGTTGTCTTGATGTTTATAATACTGGGCAGAGCTTTGGGGAGGATCATAGAGTGTGACCTCTATCTTACGAAACATAAACTATGTACTCATTGCATGGTATTATAAGTCTGACATTTGCTTGGGATGAAGGATACATATAGGAGTGTCCCCTCTACTTATTTATATTAAGGTTCAATGAGTTAAAGATTTAATTCTTACAGTTCAGGGTGACAAAACGCTTGGGTCATGTTTCCCATACTGCAGATTTCATTAAGTCACTACCAAAGCCTGTTCTGTAGTTCCAAAAAATTAATGTATGCTCATTCTAAATTGATTTCTCGGTATTCTGTGTCCAAACTGAGTGGTGTCTTCAGCAATATGGTCTTACCATCTAGTTAGGGTAGAAAACCAAGAGCAGTGCCAATAGCCTATGTTGTTCTGGGTGCCCCTGGGGGCTCCTTAACCAATAACTCATAGAGAGGTATTCCATGCCTGGCACTGAGATTTTTTTCCTTAAATTACCCATGTCATTAACTCATGAAAAGCATTTCTGTTCAAACTTTTGTGTGTGTGTGTGTGTGTGTGTGTGTGTGTGTGTGTGTGATTTTTCAATTAGCGATTTCTAAAGGCTTTTTCATGCCTCTTTAGCTCTGTCTAGCCCATCCTCACCCTCTCCTCTCCCTAAACCCTTATTCCCACTTAAACCTTTAACCCAAGTATTTCCTTTCTCTCCATTCTGTCACCTATATTCTAGACTGAATAACTTTTGTATTTATTTGAGCACAATACTGGGAATTTCATATATATTTCTCATTTAAATATCCCAGTAACTCTTTAAGGCCTTTAACTTCCCATGGGAGGCCTTACCTTCTTGTAGGAAGGAATGGGGAGTGGGTTGGGGTAAGAGGCTGGAGGGGAAGGAGGAAGGAAGAGGGGTATCTGTGACTGGTATATAAAATGAATAAAACATTTCTTAATAAAAAAATTATTTTGATCATAAAGGGACCTTTTTTCACAATTCAACGTAAAGTGAATAAGCTGGGATATAGTTCAGTGCTATAGTGCTTGCCTGGCATGAATAAGGCACTGGGTTCAATCCCCATTTACAAAAACAAATGACATGTGTTACTGTGGTGGATATATGACATTGGGTTCCCTATCAGGATACACAAAAAGGAATTTCCCACTAGAAATGCATGCCTAAATACTGACACAAGATACAAGGATAAATGTCTCTGCTACTTTTTTTTTAAATAAAAACAGCCAACCAAGCCAGACATAGTAGAGTATGCCTTTAATCCCAGCACTCAGGTGGTAGAGGCAGGAGGAACTCTGAGTTCAGTCTGGTCTACATAGAGAATTCCGGGACAACCAGAGAAACCCTATCTCAAAACAAAACAAAAACCAGCCAAACAAAATGAATACAATAAAGGTCCAGAAAATGGAGTGATATAAAGGGTGCACAGTGTTGGCCCTGCTTCTCACTGACTACAGTATTAGGGAAAACTGGCTCTGCCCCTCACTAACTGTTGCACTCAGGAGAGCAGGTCCTGCACCTCGTCTGGGCAGCACAGTAGAGCTGTTCCTGTTGGGGGCTGGGGGTGTTTACAGGGGAGCCTTCCCTGAAGTTGTGAAAGTGGGAGAGCTAGTCCCACTGTCTGTCATGTGGTGGTGTGGGCAAGGGAGAGATGCCTCCTTTACCACCTACTGCAGGTGGGAAAAGCTGGTCCCAAGGTCACAAGAGTGGGAAAGCTAACCCTGCCCTTCACCAGCTGCAGCGCTCGGGAGAGCAGGCCCTACACTTTGCTCAGGCAGCATAGTAGAGCTGACCCTGTTGACAGTAATGCAGGCAACCTGGCCCCACAAATGTGCATGGGATATCTGGCCCTACCCCTCATCTGCCACACAGTGTGGAGTGGGTGTGGAAGAGATGACTTTCCCCCTCCCCCACCCCTCACTGCCTGTGGCAGGTGTGAGAACTGGCCCTGAGGTCATCAGAGTGGGAGAATTGGCACTGTCCCCTCACTGGCACCTTACCCAGGGCAGCACAGTAGAACTGACCCTGTTGGTGGGGGCACAGGAGAGCCGGCCCTGAGGGCAAGATAGCAGGAGAGCTGACCCCCTCGCATCTGCTATGTGGTAGCATGGGTGAGGGAAAGACGCCCTCCCCACCTTGCCCCTTGCCACCTGTGGCAGGCAGGAGAGCCGACCTTGGGGGCTTGAGAATGGAAGATGTGGCCCTGTCTCTCACCAACTGCAGCAATCAGGAGAGCCAGCCCTGCACCTCTCCTGGGCAAAACAGTAAAGCCGGCCCTAACGGTGTGAGTGCAGGTGAGCCAAACCCAAGGGCTTGAAAGAAGAAGAACTGGCCCCACTCCGTGCTGCCTGCTGAATTGGGTGAGCTTGCCAGGGTAGTGCTGGAGAGCTCACCCAGGTGGTGATGATGAGGGAAAGTTGGTAGGCTAACCAACCCAGCTACCACCCAGACCAAAAACCAAGGCTATGAGTTGGCCCACCCCAACATCCACCTCATCTCTGAACTGTTGGAGCATGTGAAGGGGCCAGACCTGCAGATCCAAAGCTGCAGGATCTCCATGACACAGGGCCCAGTATTGTTAGTTTAGCAGAAGTCAGAAGCCTTGAACCTGACCAATGACTCATTGCAATAAATACTTAAAAGTAAAGATACATGGACTAAAGTGTAAACTGTGTGAGTCAAGGGGCCACACTACAGCTTCCGTGCAGAAATTTTTTTCTTTTTTTTTTTTTTGTTTGTTGTTTTTGTTTAATGGTTTTATTTTTAATTTTTTTTTTTTGTTTTGGGGGAGCTTGCAAGGGCAAAGAGCAGAAGCGAGGGGGCAGGGAGATGAGTGGGATCGGGATGCACGATATGATATCCACAAAGAATCAATAAAAAGTTTTTTTTTTAAGTCAGAAAAATGGTTACCTCCCAGAGATGGCAACCTCAGAGAAGAAACAAAGAGGACTTAATAATGTTCTAGACACAGTCTCTCTCTTGAGCAAGATCAAGAATACACACAAATACATGCACAGGAAATGCACAGTTTTATACATGTAAGATTGTTTGGGCTGTAGGCTGAAAGTTTGTGTGTTTCATCCCTTCTTCCCATGTTTATCTGTTAAAACCCTAATCCCCAGAATGATGTCACTTGAAGATGGGACTTTTGGGAGTTGAGGCCATTAGGATGAAGTTGGTCCTTAGTCTTCCTTTCTCGTCTCCATATAAGGAGGGCAGCCATCTGCAATCCAATAAATGGGCACTCACCTCAAGATGAATCAGCCAACAACTTGATCTTACAGTTCCCAGTCTCCAGAGTTATAAAAAAAAATAAATGTGCATCACTTAAAGTACCAACCTTGTCCATGGTGTTATGGCAGCCTAAAGTGATGATGGCAGGGCTCTTGACATACTTTCTCGTATGTAAATGTTATGTGCTACCTCAATAAAAAAGGAAAGAGAGAAGAGAGCTAAGAAAAGAAAAGGAAGGAAGGGATGGAAGGAGAGCAAGACTGTGTCTAGTGTTCAAGACTGAGAGAGACCCTGGTGACACAGATCTGGACTCTGCTTAGCAGTGCAGTGGTAGCCCTTGTCAGGTAGAGTAGAAGCCATCATCTCACTGCTCAACTCCACACTCAAGTTCCCTGAACCTGCGCAGTTGACAACCTTCACATTCCAAGGCAGTGGCCCTAGGGGGAGCTTAGAGAATGAAGAGAACATTCCCTGAACGAATGGGGAGAGTTTTAGTCTAAAGATGGAATCCAGGGAGATGTCAGGATTTAAGGGATAGGCAGAATAAAGAACCATTGAAAGAAAAGCACCACTCACAGCCTCCCACACACTGGTCATTAAGATGTGATAACCAGTTGCTAAAGAGGAATATGACTTAGAAATGGCTGAAGAAGAAAGCTTTATGGCTTCCAGTACTGAGAAAATGAATGTGACAAAATTATAAGATGCCAGCTGTGAGAAAGCCGCCCAGTAGATGAGAGAGGAAATAAATGTCTCCAGGGTCTGGTGTGGCGCTGGCAGGACTGGTGTGAGATGCCAGGGTGATGGCTATTTTATGTCGGTCTCAATGGACTAAGTGATTCTCGGAGCACGAGGTATATTTAGAATAGAATAGCATCTGAACCAACAGAATAAATAAGGGAGCTCAACAGTGATGTGAGCATCCAGGCCTAAGCTATGGAGGCCCAAACGGAACAAAGGTGTGGTGGAGGAGTCACTGCATTATCTTTATTAGGGCTAGGATGTCCATTGTTCCCTTACCCTGGACATCAGCCTTTGAAATCCAAGTAGAATTTATATATACTTCCACCTCCTCCTCAATCCTTTTCCCTTGTTCTTCAGTTTGCAAATGGCAGATTATGATTTCTCTCAAACTTTGTAATAATGAGGAAATCGCTATAGATACGTGTAATATCACACACAGACAGACAGACAGACAGACACACACACACACACAAATGCAGGGGGGGGAGATATATTCCTCAACTAACAACGGTACTACATCCCAATAATTCCAAAGTAAGTAAAAACATAGTAAATCAAAATGCATCAACCATACCAGACTTAGCAAACATCATAGCTTAGCAACATGGGTCAGTTTGAGGTACCAGTTGTTTCTCCTCATGTTCACAAGCTGGAGCTACAGCTTGATGTCACTGCCTAGCATCACAAGAAAAGTGCCACAGGCATCTCCTTGTGCTCAGCCTAGGATAATATAAAAAGCTAAAACCAGAAGAATAGCTTCTCATGAATGTGTCTTACTTTTATTCCATCATGGAGTCAAAAGGATTGTGACTGGAACTTCCAGAAGGGAAAATTTTGTATGTGTGCAAACACACATGTACATATGTGTGTATGTATATGTATATATATATATGTGTGTGTGTGTGTGTGTGTGTGTGTGTGTGTGTGTGTGTATGTATATATATATATGGAGAGAGAGACATAAATGTCCGAACACACGGATGGATGGATGGATGGATGGATGGATGGATGGATGGATGGATGGATGGGTGGGTGGATGGGTGGATGGGTGGATGGGTGGATGAACAGATATCTGAATAATCCCCACTCACATAGCCAAATTGAAAGGCTTGGGGTCTTGGAGCCTGAACTCCACAGCTCCTCTTCAAGACTGACTCAGTTCAACAAAGAAAAATAACAGCTTCATTCAGAGTAAAAGAACCCACACGGCTGCTTCTGACTCATCCACTATGGGCTGACTTCACAGTCACCAAGTGCAATTTACAGAATACAGGACCTGACTTCCTAGAACCTGCCACCAGGCAAGGGCCCCACAGCAAGAGATCTGGGGATGTTCTTTTTGATGAATCACTTTGTGGGGCCTGCCTCTCCCACCCCGTCTTTTCCTGGGGCAGAAGGACTGCTAACTGCAGCAAGTGACATCAGCCGGGGAGGTAATGGTGCAGCATCGGAGGGGTGCAATCAGATGCTGCTGGGGAGGGAGGATGTTTGTCTGGCAGTGGCCACCTTTCATCTGCAGCATCTTGCAGTGTTTTATGAGAGATCATTAATTAGGCTTCTGAAGGCTTGGGGCAGAAACGGGTATTGCAGCGGAGCTTACGTAGGTGCCTACGTAAGAAGAAATGTTCACGGACCAATTACTGTGCATATGTAGTCACTATCTCCTTTCACACAAGATCTCAAAGCAGTTTCCCAAGGCAAGTAGTGGAGCTAATTGCTTGGTTCCTGGAAGGCCTAGTGCCTATCTAGAATAGGAAATCCTAGCCACAAATTATTTCTTCATGAGTGCCCAGATTGGCACATGAGGCCTTGAGCATTGGGGAGCCAACTGTAGGATCCCTGAGTACATGGCAGCACAGTCTCCAGGGCGGCCTGTGATAGAATCATATGATGTCAGAACCGAGTGAACATCAGACACCATCTAGGGCTGCTGTGTGGGGTACCACGGCAATGAAGAGCCACTGAGCTCTTGAACATACAGGGGCGCTTTAAGATTTATCACAAGCTTAACACCATTCCAGACCAGAGTTAGTACGGGAAAGGATGCAAAAATTTATGGAGGGCATCCCTAATCTGAAAAACCTGAAATGCAAACACTTGGGAATCCAAAACCTCTCGATCACCTACATGATTCCAGTAAGTGGACAATTCCACATTTGACCTCATGTAGCCAGTCTCAGTCAAAACTTGGACACCCTAAAAATATTGTATAAAGTTGACGTCAAGCTGTATGGAAAGTACATGGTAAATATACATTAATTTCATGTTTAAACCTGGGTCCCATCCCCAGGGTGTCATATTACATATAGACAGATATTCCAAGATCCAAAACACTGACATCTATATTATTCTAACCCCCAACATTTCAAGTAAAAGTACACTCAACATACACTTATGAGTCATTTCCAGGTCAATCTAAACACCTAATACACAAAAATAATTTGAGATATGTGGGGATGTATTTACTTTTTTCTTTTGATTTTTATAAAAATGGCCGCAAGAAAACTTGAAATTGCATGACATTTTTACGTATTTGTGTAGCCATGTCTATCTAGGCTACAGCAGCCCTCATCCTTCGCATCATTAACTTCTATGTAAGGGGACCAGAATGTGACTGATCAAAGATGACACTGTTAGCAGAGCTGAGATTGGAAGCCAAGCTTTTCCACCCTTGGTAAACCTGCATCCCAGTATATATTGCACCCCAACCAGCTGTGGGAGCCCGTTCACGGGTTCCTCGTGGCTTTACCCAGCAGGTCCGCATAGAGGATGATTAGGACCACGGGCCTGAGTGCAGGTGTCTAAGATGGTCTGCACTTGGCTGTGCTGGGGGGGGGGGGGAGGTCTTTTGCTCCACCCCCTTGGCGTCTCTATAAATACCCTGAGGCAGAGACAGTCAGGGCCCGTTGGAAAAGGTTCCAGGCCCTCTCAAGGCTATCCTTTATTTTCTATCTGTTTATCTCTGCAATGTTCTCCGCAATAAATCCTTCTATCTAATATTTCCTGCTGCTCACACTCAAGAAAATTCTGGGAAGCTGTGGGGTTGGTGGGTAAACGCCCCACAACCAGCAAAGGCCTTGGCTTCACTAAAACTGCCCTCATGCCTCATGAGCAACTCACTTGATCCACAGCGAGGTTCTTCTCTCTCTCTCTCTCTCTCTCTCTCTCTCTCTCTCTCTCTCTCTCTCTCTCTCTCTCTCTCTCTCTCTCTCTCATCCAAAAAAGGGAAACGGTACAGACTGTCAGCCATCAAGAGCTGTTGAACTGTTACCCCCGAGAAGTTCAAAATTCCACATGAGTCACCTGCAATTGTGACCATTGAGCTAGTGAACACTCCAGAATTCCATGGTCCTAGGAGACACAAAAGGTGGTAACAGGTCTCTCTTTCTTCATCTTGCAAATGAAAACAAGCAAGGAGAACCTGAAATGTCTGTGATGTCATGTTCGGTCAACAAACCACTCAGCTGATAAAAGCAAGAATGCTAGCTCACAAACAAAGAGATATCTTCAGTGGAGCAGCTTCCGTGGATCCGTGTTTTACCCTTCGGCCATTCACAACCTCACCTTCTGCTGCTCAGGGCCTTCTTATTTTGTGTTGCAGGTACCACAATACTCCTTCACCTCAACCCACATCCATCTTACCTATTTGCTCATCAAACACTAGGAGATAGGTCTACCCCCTCAGTAATATCACCCAGTAACCATAAATTCAGAGTAGGAACCAGTCCTAGGCTGGTAGTGGTTCGTTACATGAACCACCTCACCATCTCTACTTGGCCTTCTCCAAACCAGACCTTCAAGGAAGCGGGTGCACTCCATTACTTTCTGGCTCACCTGGGATGCTGTGCTGTCTGCACTCCTTCAGACAATTGTTTTAAAGCAGTGCCTCATTGTTAAATAAGCCATTTCACCCCACACACACTAGACAGAGACTCCGCAGGCTATGGTCAGGAGTAGAGGGTGGGAGATTCTCTCAGGAGATTGCATCTAGGCAGGCAAGAACACCGGAAGACAAATGAGGCTCTAAAGCTGGAGTCACCTCAGCACCCAAGGCTGTAAGTGGACAAAACCTGGACAGCGGAAGCACAGGTTGCTGTAACATTCAAAGTTTAGTTTGTCTTTCTTTTCCACCATGGTGAGAACTTCCCACCTTTTACACAGTCATGCAGGAAATGAGAGTCTATCAGATTGGTTTCATGGACTCTGCCACATTTAAATTGCTAAGATCACTGTGCTATGTAAGGCCAGGGACACAAGCCTTCTTGGGATCTACGCATAGATATCGGGAAGTTCAGGCTTGGAGCTTATGTCTCTCAAAAACCCAAAGTTCTCCACTCTGTGCTTGGAGAATGTCTCTGCTTTCCCTGAGGCCACAGCTTGCAAGTGTTCCCTCCCTGCCTCTCTCCCTCCCTCCTTCCTTCCCCTCCCTTCCCTCCCTCTGGAAAAAAAAGAGATCTCATTTTCCCTCTGGCTCATGTTAAGTCTTAGTAACCACACCTGTTTTACAATGCAAGAATATTAGATAGAATGTCATTCCGACTCTCTACTTTGACTTTGGGGAAATCTGATCAGTTCATGCCTTCATTTGCTCATCTGTAAAGTGGAAATGATTATGAATAATTTAAACAAATTTTTGAGTACTTGGTAAGATAACACACTTGAAAGCCTCAAAAGGAAGCTTTCTGTGAATAGCTTTCAACAAAGAACAACCAAACATCACTCAGAACTACTCTGAATCTTTTTTACCCATCTGGCTTGGTTTCTATAAGAAAGAAATGTATGTTACATATTCTGGAAAAAGTTAAAAGTATATATACTGTTTTTTCAGGGAGTGATGTGTGTGTATATCAGTTATTTTTAAATTTTTCCCTTATTATTGAAAAGGTGATATGGGGGTTTATGAGAGATGGCTAAGAGGGTAAAAGCACTTGTTGCTACTACAGAGGTTTGGTTCTCAGCACCCACAGTGTAGTTCATAACCACCATAACTGTAGTTCTAAAGGATCCAATTCCCTCTTCTGACTTCTTTGGGCACCGGGCATGCACATGGTGCATATACATGTATTCAGTTTGTGCTGGCTAGTTTTATGTCAACTTGACACAAGCTAGAATCATTTAGGAAGAGGGAACCTCATCTGAATCACACACACACACACACACACACACACACACACACACACACACACAC
>CABHPR010124980.1:7453-22764 GCA_902168415.1 Peromyscus melanophrys
GGGGGGCCTGCCATCCAGCTCCCAAATAAATCACACACGGAGGCTTATACTTAATTATAAATGCCCAGCCTTACTTTGGCTTGTTGCTTGCAAGATTTCCTTATTTCTTATGCCTCTGGGCTTTTCCTATTCTTTTACTTTGGCAAATTTTACTCTTACTCCATGGCTTAATGTGTAGCTGGGTGGCTGGCCCCTGGAGTCCTCCTTTTCTCTGGCTACTTCTTTTGCTGTTCTCCCACATTTCTCCCTCTATATACTCTCTCTGCTTGACAGTCCCACTTATCCTTTCTCCTGCCTTGAATTGTTTGTTCTTTATTAGACCATCAGGTGTTTTAGACAGGCACAGTTGCACACCTTCACAGAGTTAAACAAATGCAACATAAACAAAAGTAGCACAGCTTAAAATAATGTTCCCCAACAATGATGAGTTCGGGTTCTAGAATCCCCATTGCTTTGTAGCAATAGTCTTAGCTAGGGTCACCTTTATAGATTCCTGAGGTTTCTAGCTCATCCCCAAGATGCTCCCAATTTCAGTTTACTCTCCAAGTACTCTCTCCCTCCATTCTCCACTAACCTGTTCCTATCCACCCCACCTCTCATCCACTCTAGATGTCTATTCTATTTCCCCTCCCCAGGGAGATCCATTGTCCCCCCCTTGAACTCTCCTTGTTACTTAGCTTCTCTGGGTCTGTGGATTGTAGCATGTTTATCATTTACTTTACAGCTAATATCCATTAAAGTGAGTACATACCATATTTATCTTCATAGGTCTGGATTACCTCACTCAAGACAATTTTTTCTAGTTCCATCTATTGGCCTGCAAATTTCATGACATCATTGTTTGTTTGTCTGTTTGTTTTGTTTTTCAACATAGGGTTTCTCTGTGTAGTTTTGGTGCCTGTCCTGGATCTCACCCGGTAGACGAGGCTGGCCTCGAACTCACAGATATCCACCTGCCTCTGCCTCCTGAGTGCTAAGATTAAAGGCATGCACCAACACCACCCAGCTCATTGTTTTTAGTAGCTCAGTAAGATCAACAATTACTAAATGGGACCTCATGGAACTAAAAAGATTCTGTGAGTCAAAGGACATAGTCAATAAGACAAAATGACAGTCTACAGAATGGGAAAAAGATAAAGAGCTCAAGAAATCAGACATTACAATGCCAAATAATCCAATTAAAAAATTGGCTACAGAGCTAAGCATAGAATTCTCAACAGAAGAATCTCAAATGGCCGAAAGACATTTAAGGAATTGGTCAACATCCTTAGTCATCAGGGAAATGCAAATCAAAATGACACTGAGATATCATCTTATACCTGTCAGAATGGCTATGATCAAAAACACTGATAACAGCTTATGTTGGAGAGGATGTGGAGCAAGGGGAACACTCCTCCACTGTTGGTGGGACTGCAAACTTGTACAGCCATTTTCAAAATCAGTTTGGCGGATTCTCAGAAAATAGGAAGTCAATCTTCCTCAAGACATAGCTATACCACTCTTGGGCATATACCCAAGGAATGCTCAATCATGCCACAAGGACACTTGCTCAACTATGTTCATAGCAGCATTATTCATAATATCCAGAACCTGGAAAGAACCTAGATGCTCTGCAACCAAAGAATGGATAACAAAAATTTGGTACATACGCACAATGGAGTACTACCCAGCAGTAAAAAGCAATGACATCATAAAATTGGCAGGCAAATGGATGCAACTAGAAAATATCATCCTGAATGAGGTAAGCCAGACTCGGAAGGACAAACATGGTATGTACTCACTCATAAGTGGATACTAGATGCAAAGCAAAGGATAAACAAACTACAGCCCACAGCTCCAGAGGAGCTAGCTAACAAAGAGGACACAAAGAGGGATGCATGGATCACTCTGGAAAGGAGAAATAGATAAGATCACCATGAGTAAACTGGGGATGGGGGGGTAATGGAGGGTAGAGGATGGGGGATAAGAACATAAGGGAACGTGATGGTGGAGCTGGAACAGGGATGGAGTGGGAAAGCAATGAAAGAGATACCATGATAGAGGGAGACATCATGGGGATAGGGAGAAACCGGGTGCTAGGGAAGTTCCCAGGAATACACAAGGATGACCCTAGCTTAGACTACTAGCAATAGTGGAGAGGGTGCCTGAACTGGCTTACCCCAGTAATCAGACAGGTGAATACCCTATCATCATAGAGCCTTCATCTAGTAACTGATGGAAGCAGATACAGAGATCCACAGCCAAGCACCAGGCTGAGCTCCAGTAGTTCAGTTGAAATAAGAAAAGAGGGATTCTGTGAGCAAGGGGCATCAAGATCATGATGGGGAAGCCTACAGAGACATCAAACCAAACTAATGGGAACTCACAAACTTTAGACCAATAGCTATGGAGCCTCCATGAGACTGGACTAGGCCCTCTGCATAAGCAAGACAGTTATGTACATAAGCTTGATTTGCTTAAGAGGCTCCCCTGGCAGTAAGATCAGGACCTACCCCTGGTGCATGAGCTGGCTTTTTGGAGCCTAAAACCTATGGTAGGACACCTTGCACATCCTTGATGCAGGAGGAGGGTCTTGAACCTGCCTCTACTGAATGGACCGGGCTCTGTTGACTTCCCATGGGAGGTTTTACCTTGCTGGAGGAGGCAATAGGGGACTGGTTGGGGAGGGGAGACTGGAGGGGAGAGAGGAGGAAAGAGAGGGGCATATGTGGTTGGTATGTAAAATGAATAAATAATTCCTTAATTTAAAAAGGGGGGAAAAGATTTTATTAAGAACTACAACTAAGATATTGATTGTTTTAAATTGTCAGTTTATAAAATGTAGATACTAAAATTTTGGATTCTTAGGTGTCATTAAATAGCTGACTACAGAATGCAAAACATTGAAATCCCAGGATCCCAGAAGTGAAAAGAGCAGTGACAGCCCAGCCTTCTACCCTGTGTCCTACACAGAGAGTCACCCAATCTTCTGGGACTGTGAGAACCTGATGACAAAATCTCCAGTCCACTGTAGACTTCAGTGTAAAACTGTGATCATAATAAGATTCATAGGAAGATGTAGCTCCATCGAAAACTCAGCATTCACCATAATGTGCCAAATTAATGGAACCACGGCTTTCTCTGTAAAGAAAAAATAAAAGAGGTCAAAAAAGTTTTAAAAAATTATTGGAAGAATACATCAAACTCTTTGCGAAGTGCATCGTGTAATTTTCTATAGGAAAAAATTGAACTGTGAACATTAATTTCTCCTTCTATGAGGAACTAAACCCTGACAGCTCCCAGCTTCTGCACACTTTCAGCTGTGGGTTTACTGGACTCTTTCTATGCCTTGGCTTAGTCTTGGAGTTTTCTCAGACTCAAAATTGAAAAGAATTTGAAACTGTTACTAGGCCTTGGAAACGACATGGCAATTAGAGGATTATTAAGTAGAAAAGCTATTCAGAAGATGTGATCTAAAATAGCAGAAGAAATATTTCTACATGAGACACAGCTATCTGATTACAGGGCAGAAAGGACAGGGATATTGGAGGGAGGAATCCTAGAACATCCTGTGGCACAGAATCTTTCATGGAGTTCAGGGGATAAGAGGATCCTCCCAGGGAGTTTCTTTCTAGCATGATAGATTGCAGACTGTAGCACAGGTGTATTGGGGCTTTCGAATTATCTCATAATATTTACACATCTGCAATTAGTAATTCCCAATAATTAAGTTAACTGATTTGTTTGTTTGTACAATGTTAAACACAACTATATTCTTTAGTCCTAATACAAAAGCCACTTTTATAACTTACAATATTAAAGGGAGATATATATGTTGCTTTGTTTTTCATAGCACATTGGTTTGGTAGGGTCATATTTTCTGTGTATTATGAGTATGAACATCAATAATGCAAACCTAAAATTTTGCTACTAAATATTCATTAATTATGAAGAACTTGTATTTAGTATCGTATTATTACCTGTATGCAATACAGAAAGTGCATTTGTTGAAATAAGTACGGTCATTGGTTCCACAGACTGGATAAAACTCTCTGGTACAAATTCCTAGAGGACTATACATTCCACACATTATCTGAAAAACACACAAAGAACAGAAATATATTAGACAAAGGGCTATTGAAGAAAATGTTCTTCGCTCTTAGTCGCTAACGTCATACAAAAGTTTAAATATAATCTACACATATATGTGAAGGACATATAACACATATAGAACATGTGAAAATAATTATATTTTTAGTTTGTAAGCCTCTACTAATAAGAACACCACACAGCTAGTGTAACATGATCTTATAAAGCAGCCAACTCACATTATAACATCTGTGACTCCCCACCAGACAACATTCCCTTCATCCCTCATCACATATTTTATTGATTATTCTCTTATTTCTCTGTAAATTCTCTGCAATTTGATGCACATATTTACAGTATATTTACATGTCAATACATCTCATTTATGTGTGTGTTCATAAACACACATTTGTAATTTTCAATATTTTGGTAATTTATACAAAGAAAACAATACTATATATTATGGGCACATGACTGACTCTTTACACATCCTTCTGACACAGATATGCCACAGATATAGAGATATAATGATATTTAGAGGGACAATTTATTTATTTTCAAATTTAACATTTATTTTCAAATGTAACATTATACCATATGAGTGTATGGAAGTCATCATTTTTAATGGTAAGTTAACCATGGAGCTGTCCCCACTGACTGTATAGATATTGAATTATACATCTAATTGCCAATGGCTGGAATTTGGGATTAAGACACTCATTGTTGTATCTTGTATCAATAATAGGTTGTCTTGCATTTCTGGATTGATGTTTTGGACTTCTTGCAATGAAATATACCTTTTTTTTAATGTTTGAAAAGTTTATTTCCTTTAGTAAATTTTACATTATATTGCTTCATTTATAAAAAAGAAAGCTTTACATTTTAAATTTCCATAGAAAATAAAAGTAACTTACATATCTCCTGGTAAATGCTGATATTATAAAGAAACATTCTGAAAAGAGAACAGAGAAGACAGATTTAAAAAAAAAGTATAGCCGGGCGTTGGTGGCGCACGCCTTTAATCCCAGCACTCGGGAGGCAGAGCCAGGCGGATCTCTGTGAGTTCAAGGCCAGCCTGGGCTACCAAGTGAGCTCCAGGAAAGGCGCAAAGCTACACAGAGAAACCCTGTCTTGAAAAAAACAAAACAAAACAAAACAAAACAAAAGTATAAAACAACATTGTACACCTTGTTCATGGTGAGAAGTACCTACATCTAAATGTAGCAGACATTGATGTAAATTGCGTATACCTATAAGTAATAAATCAGAATTTTGTAGTAGTGGTAAAACATTAACTAAAAATACATGCAAATCTAAATAATTATAATTTCCAAATATATATAGCTATGTGAAAAGTAGTACTATATACTATACTCCTATACAAAAGTATTATGTTCCATTTGTTAATAGATCTGGGTTTATTAACATTACATAATTTTTAAGTGAAATATCCTGATCTCAGAGTTCAAAATGTCTTCCATATATTCACATAAGTTGGAAAACAATTAATCAGCTGTAATTTCAAGGTTCTAGGTAACGTTTCACAAATCCTCACTTTGAAGTTCTTAGCCAGTCTTGATCTAGACTGAGGATAAAAGACCCCCTAATGGAGGGTCTTAGAGATTCTAAGGCTATCAAACAAATTGGATTTCCAAAAAAGAGCATATTTAAAGACATTATTCTTTCCTTGACTTTGCATTTACCAATAGAATTTAGTTAGCAATCTGGAGTGCAAATTAGCAGAGACTGAATGTCTACACAGCCTGTTCTAATCCTCTGCTCTCTGTAGCCTTCTCCAGTGTGGACTAGTTAGAAAAAGCAATCCACCACTGTAATTTTAGAGATATTTATAACAAGTCCATTTAAGGACTGCAACACAATTAAAACAAGCTCATTCATTCTTTTGTGGTTTTTCAGAGATTTACCTCCCTGAAATTTTTAGAATATTCCTAAGGTTCTGATCCAGGACAGGTAAAGGTACTCACCAGAAAAAAGAAGAAGATACATAACTCTTGAGAAGACCAACATTTTATGAAAGATACACAAGAAATCTTTGGAATGTGGGTAAACACGGTACCTTGGACAGTAAATAAAAACAACCAGGGATCAGTCTGACAGAGTTTCGTGATTGGGAGGAAACAGTTCCATCCATCCAGATTCCTAATTAAGAGAATGTTCTCTTTTACGTGTTTCTAGAATATGATTTAACAAGGTCATAAAATATAATCACAGAAGACCACCCAGAGATTAAAAATAGAGAGAGACAGCGAGAGAGAGAGAGAGAGACAGAGAGAGAGAGACAGAGAGAGAGAGACAGAGAGACAGAGAGAGACAGAGAGAGAGAGACAGAGAGAGAGAGAGAGACAGAGAGAGAGAGAGAGAGAGAGAGAGAGAGAGAGAGAGAGAGAGAGAGAGAACAAAGAAGTGGAAAATTACTAACAGAGGAAATCTGCAAGTGTGTGTGTGTGTGTATGTGTGTGTGTGTGTGTGTGTGTGTGTGTGTGTGTGTGTGTGTGTCTATCTGAGAAAGAGAGAGCAGGGAGGAAAAGGAGACATTTAAATCTGTATTTTAAAAAAGCCTCCAGTGTCAATATTTTAGGAAGGATACTAACCCTGAGAAGACCTCAAACAAGGCTGTCTCACTGGGAGCCCCACTTGACATACCTCACACAGAGAGATATTTGGGTTAAGGACAACAGTTCAGAGACTGGGGCTGTTTTGTTAATTCCAATGTTCACCTCGATTTCCTCAGTCAAAGCCTTCTCCAGTTTATCTATGATGGATGAGTTCTATGGACTAAGAGGACTGCAAGGGAAGATAAGACACGTAGACATCCTGCATTCTTTCTGGAAGTTGTAAAGCAGGTCATGAGTGAAGCCTATTAAATCCTTCTCAGTAGATCTTTTCTTGGCCGGAGAACAGAGGAACAATTTGTCCTCATGAACTTATAAGTACTAAAAGAATGAAAGTGCTCACTTATTTTAGAAAAGGGAAGATACATAAATCTTTCCAAAAGAACTAATTGTAAGAGGAAAAGAGAATCAATGAGGAAAAATAAGTTGACAATGACATTTAGACATGGACATCGGTTACTAAATGTTTGTACATAAATGTATGGTAGAATCATGGAAACCTTCTAACAACAGTGAAGACATTGTCGTGCTGTCAAAGCAGTGAATTCATAGTTAAGAGAAACCTAACATTGCATGGGCAAATGCTCCCAGGTGAGTCTCATCAACAGCCTGTTTTAAGGAAGCTTCCCCAAAACAGAATTCAAAGCCTGGCAGAGGCATATGCCTTTAATCCTAGCACTGGGGAGGCAGATCCTGGCAGATCTCTGCGAGTTCACGGCCAGTCTGGTCTACACAGCGAGATCCAGGACAGGCACCAAAACTACACAGAGAAATTCTGTCCCCCCCCCCAAAAAAAAAAATTCGGAAAACAAACAAAACCGAATTCCAAAGTACAGAGCAGAAGAGACCACGAGTGGAAAGGACAGTTGTCCTGTTAAGGTTTACTAATTACTTCTCTCCAACTTCTCTGCAAATATAGACACTAGGAATGGATTGTCACTGTGCCTGCCCTAAGGCACACTTTTCTACTGCTGAGCTTTTGATCAACAGCTTTATTTTTTTTTCCCTGAGTATATAGGGAGATAAACACTGACTTCATTAAATCTAGAACATTAAAAATAGACCATTGCTTTAAATGAATATAAAATTATAAGACTGAGAAATGTATTTCTATCTCTTAGGTTGGGAGTAATGTTGATTTTTAAACTGAAAATAAAATTTTAATACAATATACTCTGATAATAATTCCCCCTCTTCATAGATTGTCCACATCTTCCCCATCCCCGTGAATCCACACACTCTCTTTCTCTCTCTCTTGTTAGGATACAAACAGGCATCTAAAAAAAACATTAATAAAATAAAATAAGGTAAAATAAAACAAAATAATAGAATAGGACAATACAAATGAAGAAACAGAGAAAAAGAGACAAAGAAAAGGTTCAAGAAACATATAGACACACACACACACACACACACACACACACACACACACACATGTTTGCACACACAGAAATCCCAAAAAACCCCACAAAACCAGAGGCTGTAATATATACACAGTGGACAGGTAAGGTTAAAGAACAAACAAAGCCCTAACAAAGCATTATGAAATAAAATTGATGTTCAAAGGAAGAATTATTTAAAATATAGAAGATGGGCACGTCTCCACAATCCCTTTCTCAGCATGTTTGTTGGTGGTGTATAGAAAAGCTACTGATTTTTATAAGTTGATTTTGTATCCTGACACTTGGATGAAATGAAAACTCTAGGAATTTTCTGGTGGAAGTTTTGGCACTTTCTTATGCATAATATTATATCACCTGCAAATAGGAATAATTTGACTTCGGTTATACTGACCACACTCCAGGGCAGGACCCACACTTAAGAGGCTTATCCAACACAAACCAGACTTGCAGACTTGATGAGGGAAGGAAGGAAGGAAGGAAGGAAGGAAGGAAGGAAGGAAGGAAGGAAGGAAGGAAGGAAGGAAGGAAGGAAGGAAGGAAGGAAGGAAGAAGGAAAGGAGAAAGAGGGGTGGAGGGAGGGAGGGACAGAAGGAGGAAGGGAGCGAGGAAGGAAATCATGAAGTTGGGTAGATAGGTAGGATGATCTGGGAGGAGTTGGGGGATAATTAAGTTCAAAATACATTGCATGAAAATCTCATAGAATTAAAGACATCTAACTTTATAAAAATAATAACTCATCACTCCCACGGCTATTTCTTCAGTCTTCAAATTGACTTGATCAAGGGCCCAGCAAACCTCTTCTGCCATCAGACCCATGAACTTCCTCTATCATGAGACTGGACTTCCTGCTCCAAGTGCAACCAAAGCAGCCCCTACCATTGCTGCAGTCTCTGGACCAATCCTACCAGAAAAATCTGTAATAGCTGTTCCAGAAGGAATTTGATTAAGGGGCTTCCCAGGGACTGCAGCCAGGGCCCCCTTCAGCACCCCAGTGGAGAAAGGCACCACTGCATAAGCTAAGCAGGAGCTCTAAACTGTGGTTTGGGCCCCACATAACCTCCCACTTCTCCAACCCTGTGGGAATGCAGAGACTGCATTAGGACAGAATTTGTACTGGCTATCTGCAGCTGACAGAGCAGAGCTGTCAAGGAAAGTCTACCTGCAGGAGAAGCTGGACTAGTGAAAGTCCGTACAGAGGATAGCTCGAACCAGAACCACAGGACTGAAGCAACAGACGGAAGAGACAAAATGAGATTCAAATGATCACATTATATCCCCACACTTCTCTTTCCCCACTACAGCTATTATTTATCTGCCAGTGTTTTCATTATCTTACACTTCACCCTGCTCTCTTCCTCACCAAAACAAATATTTAGTATCGATATATTGAAGAGGTCAATGTAGCAGACGAATACTGCCCCCTACTGCTCATACCTTTTACAGTTTTTCTCTCACTTCTTGTTTTTCCTTGTTTTCTTTCCTGTCTCTTTTCCTATACCCACTCTTACTGTTACGCCTCCAAAAGACAAGAGGCTGTCCTGTTTATGATATCTAGGTATATACCTTTACCCTCTATTTAGTATACTACTAAGCAAACTCCCACAAATTACAACCACCTCCATTTTTCTTTTTACTTTGCCTCAGTAATTCTCACTCCTCCTCTTCTTCCCATTCAGCAAATAATATTACTTAATAGTCTCACTGAGAATGCTTCTTTTTCTTTTATTCTCCTGTCTTCTCATGACAAAATAACTAATATATATCATTGCACACAGTACGATCAGAGTCCCTTTACCTTACTCCCTAAGCTAATCAGTACTGAACAATTGTCTGGTTTACAGGCGTGTGCTACTCAATTATTAGAGTGGGTTAACTGCTGGATAGGGACTGTTGCTGCAAACAGTGCTCAGCAACAAGAACAGACTAGATTTAGGGTCTGGTGCCTTGAGCACCAGTTTAATACATGAAAGCATGACCACAAATGTATACAACCTAGTCTGCCTCCTGAACATTGCAAACACAAACGTTGGAAACAAGGTAACCTAACAAGAAGAACAACAGAAATTGAGATTGGGGAGATCTCAATGAAATAACACAAGTAACATGGAAAAACAAAATGGATTTTTCCTCCCAAAATTACCAACGCCATAGCAAGGCCTCTGGAGGAAATGACTTTAATGAAATATCTGGTACAGAAGTCAAAAGAAGGTTTATAGGTGTGATCAAATGACTCAAAGCAGATACAACTATTTTCTAAGACAACACAGACAATTTAATAAAACATGGTGTTGAGACATGATTTAAAAATGGAATTCAATATATCTTCTTCATGGCACTTCATAGAACCTTCTCAAAAATTGACCACATACTGAATTACAAAGCAAGTCTCAACACACACGAGAAAATTGAAATGACCCCCTGCCATCCTCTCTGGTCACCATGCATTAAAGCTGGATTTCACCAACAGCAGAAAGCCTACAAACTCATGGACACTGAACGACTCTCTACTGAATGACCGCTGGGTCAAGGAAGAAATTAAGAAAAAATTAAACATTCCCTAGAATTCAATGAAAATGGGACACAATGAAAGCTGTGGTGATAGAAAAGTCCATAGCACTAAGTGCCTTCGTAAATAAATGTCGGGGATCTCAAAACAGCAACTTAACAACACACCTAAAACTCCAGAAAAAGGGAAACAAACTCACCCAAAAGGAGTAGACAGCAGGAAATCATCAAATTGAGAGCTGAAATCAATAAAATAGAAACAAAGAGAACAATACAAAGAATCAAGGGAACAAAGAGTTGGTTCTTTGAGAAAATCAACAAGACAGACAAACCCCTATCCAAAAAACTAAAAGGAGAGAGAGAGTATCCAAATTAACAAAAACAGAAGTAAAAGGGGGACATAATAACAGAGTGAGGAAATCCAAAGATTTTTTTTGTCATACCTTAGGAGCCTGTACTCCACAAAATTGGAAAATCTGAAAGAAATTGACAAATTTCTCGATAGATACCATATACTGAAGTTAAATCAACAGATGTATTAGCCCTATGGAAACAGGAGCATTTATTAAAAAGCCTCCCAACCAAAAAAAAAATCCCAGTGCCAAATGGTTTTAGCAAAGAATTCTAACAGGCTTTCAAAGAAGAGCCAATACAAATACTCCTCAAATTATTACACAAAATAGAAACAGAGGGAATGTTGTCAAGTTCTTCTTTATGAGGCCACAGTCATCCTGATACCCAAACCACACAAACACTCAAATGAACAAATGAAGAGTGAAATACAGACCAGTTTCCCTTATGAACATTGATGTAAACATACTCAATAAAATACTTGTAAACCAAATTCAAGAACACATCAAAAAGATCATCTGCCATGACCAAGTAGAATTCATCCCAGAGATGCAGGGATGGTTAAACATATGAAAATCTGTCAATGTAATGCACCATATAAACAAACAAGCTGTGGGATGGTCTGTATGTCAAACATGTTGCTTATTGGTCAAAAAATAAAACACTGATTGGCCAGTGGTCAGGCAGGAAGAAATATAGGCGGGACAAGGAGGAGAGAATTCTGAGAAGTGGAAGGCTGCCAGACACTGCCAGCCGCCACCATGAAAAACAGCATGTGAAGATGCCGGTAAGCCACAAGCCATGTGGCAAGGTATAGATTTATAGAAATGGATTAATTTAAGATATAAGAACAGTTAGCAAGAAGCCTGCCACGGCCATACAGTTTGTAAACAATATAAGTCTCTGTGTTTACTTGGTTGGGTCTGAGCGGCTGTGGGACTGGCGGGTGACAGAGATTTGTCCTGACTGTGGGCCAGGCAGGAAAACTCTAGCTACACATGTTCATCTTATTAGATGCTGAAAAAGCCCTTGACAAAATCCATCACCCCTTATAATAAAAGTTCTAGATAGAGTAAGAATACAAGGAACATACCTCAACATAATAAAGGCAATTTACAGCTAGCCTATAACCAAAATCAAATTAAATATAGAAAAACTCAAAGCGATTCCACTAAAATCAGGAACAAGACAAGGCTGTCCACTCTCTCCATATCTATCCAATATAGTACTTGAAGTTCTAGATAGAGCGATAAGACAGCTGAAGGAGATCAAGGAGATACAAATTGGAAAGGAACAAGTCAAGCTTTCATTATTTGCAGATGATATGATAGTATACATAAGCAACTCCAAAAATTCTTCCAGCAAACCCCTACAGCTGATAAACACCTACAGTGAAGTGGCTGGATACAAGATTAACTCCAAAAAATCAGTAGCCCTCCTATATAAAAATTAGAAATAAGATGAGAAAGAAATCAGAGAAACAATATCTTTCACAAAAGATATAAATAATATAAAATATCTTGGGGTAACTCTAACCAAGCTAGTGAAAGACTTGTATGATAAAAACTTCAACTTTCTTCTTTGAAGAAATAAATTGAAGAAGGTATCAGAAGATGGAAAAATCTCCCATGTTCATGGGCCAGTAGGATTAGCATAGTAAAAATGGTCATCTTACCAAAAGCAATCTACAGATTCAATGTTCCATCAAAATTCCATCAAAATTCTTTACAGACCTGCAACAATATTCAACTTCATAAGGGAAAAAACCCATGGTAAGCTGAAACAGCCCTGAACAAAGAACAAGAAATCTTGATTTCAAGATGTATTACAGAGCAATAGTAATAAAAACCACATGATATTGGCATAAAAAGAGACACATTGATAAATAGAATTGAATCAAAGACCCAGACACAAATCCACATGCCTGTGGACAACCTGTTTATATATATATATATATATATATATATATATATATATATATATAATATATATATATATATGCCAGAAAAAAGAAAGCATCTTCAACAACTGATGCTGGTCTAATTGGATGCTTGAATGTAGAAGAATATAAATAGATCCATATTTATACCCCGCACATAACTCAAGTCCAAATGGGTCAAAGACTTCAACATAAAACCAAATATACTGGAGAGACAGGTCGGCCCTGCGGCGGCCCGCAGAGGCAGGTAGGCCCGGCGGCGGTGGCCCACAGAGACAGTTAGGCTCGGTGGCAGGCAGAGAGAGTTAGGCTCGGCGGCGGCAGGCAGACACAGGTAGGCCCGGCGGCGGCAGCAGGTCAGCCCCGCAGTGGCACACAGAGGCAGACAGGCCCGACACAGGGACAGGCAGGCGGGCGGACGAAACACAATTGCAATAAAGACCAGAAACTGAGCTATTACCCACTGAAGAGTTAGTGAAAACAAGCTCTTAATCAAGAGCTTGGAACAGAGACGCCTTTAATCCCAACACCCCCACCCCCACCCCACCCCCCGGAAGAAGCTATCTTCGTGGGACAGAACCAGAAAGAATCTGAACACTCTATCTGAGGCCAACCCAGGGCCTAGCTGCTGACCCTGGGAAAGCCAACAACATGGAGGTGTTGGTGAGACTACCCTGCTCAGTGGAAATCCACCTGGGAGAGGACTCAGATCCCTACAGGTTGAAGTCTGAGGAAACAAGATCAGCTGAGGAGTTGACGAATGAGCAAAACGTGACCTGATAACATAGAAGAAGGCACCGCACAACCACCGAACCAGATCACCAGAATCATTAGTATATACTTCACCGACTGAGATCAGCTGCTCCCAAAGAAACAGCCCAACGGTACCAATTTAGCCAAGAACTCCTAGTGAACCAAGACTAAAAATTAGAACAAGAGAGGCACTCTCAGACACAGACACCGCTTGCACCTAGCAGAGGAAGAGATGAGTAGACGCCAGTGCAAAAATACAGGCAACAACATAAAGACCTATATGGCAACAACAGAACCTAGTGATTCTACACCTGCAAGACCTGAACATACCAAGGCAAAAGAAGAAGAAATCAGTCCTAAGAATGACTTTAAGAAGATGATAGAGGCCCTTAAAGAGGAAATAAAAAATTCCCTCAAAGAGGAAATAAAAAATTCCCTTAAAGAGGAAATGGAAAACTCCATTAAAGAGGAAATAAAAAATTCTCTTAAAGAAATTGAAGAAAAATCGAACAAAAAATTGGAAGAAATCAAAGAAAGCCAAGAAAAAGCAATTAAACAGATGAAAGAAACAATCCAAGATCTGAAAAATGAATTTGAGACAATAAAGAAAACACATGCTGAGGGAATGCTGGAAATAGAAATCCTGACTAAACGAACAGGAACTACAGAAACAAGCATAACCAACCGAATGCAAGAGATGGAACAGAGAATCTCTGACACTGAAGACACAATAGAGAAAATAGATTCATCAGTCAAAGAAAACACTAGAGACAAAAAAGTCGTAACACAAAATGTCCAAGAAATATGGGACACCATAAAAAGACCAAACCTAAGAATAATAGGGATAGAAGAAGGAGAAGAATACCAACTCAAAGGCACAGAAAATATATTCAACAAAATCATAGAAGAAAACTTTCCTAACCTAAAGAAAGAAATACCTATGAAGATACAAGAAGCTTACAGGACACCAAATAGGCTGGATCCAAAAAAATTGTCCCCTCACCACATAATAATCAAAACACTAAACACACAGACCAAAGAAAAAATATTAAGAGCCGCTAAGGAAAAAGAACAAGTAACATATAAAGGCAAACCCATCAGAATAACACCAGACTTCTCAATAGAGACTATGAAAGCTAGAAGGTCCTGGACAAATGTTATGCAGACACTAAGAGATCATGGATGCCAACCCAGACTATTATACCCAGCAAAACTCTCAATCACCATAGGCGGAGTAAACAAAATATTCCATGATAAAACCAGATTTAATCAATATCTCTCCACAAACCCAGCCCTACAGAAAGCACTAGAAGGGAAAATCCAACCCAAAGAAGCTAAACACATCCATGAAAACTCAGGCAATAGATAACCCCCACCAACATACATCAAAGAAGGACAACACAACACAACCACAAAAAATAACAGGAATTAATAATCACTGGTCATTAATATCCATCAATATCAATGGACTCAACTCACCTATAAAAAGACACAGGCTAACAGAATGGATAAGAAAACAGGACCCATCCATCTGCTGCATACAAGAAACACATCTTAACGTCAAAGACAGACACTACCTCAGAGTAAAGGGCTGGGAAAAGGCTTTCCAAGCAAATGGACCTAAGAAACAAGCTGGTGTAGCTATCCTAATATCTAATA
>CABHPR010124982.1:0-20653 GCA_902168415.1 Peromyscus melanophrys
GGATCTCTGTGAGTTCGAGGCCAGCCTGATCTACAAAGCGAGTTCCAGGAAAGGCTCAAAGCTACACAGAGAAACCCCGTCTCAGAAGAAAAAAAAAAAAAAAGTAATTCCCATTGGAATTCACTGATGCTGTTTTTCATTTGATAACACTATTGGTGAGGTTTGGGGGGGGGGGGGAACAGACCCTTCCATACATTGCTCCTGGAACTGTAAATTGATTTTAAATTTAAAATTTTATTATTATTTTTTTAATGGGTGTTTTGCTTGCATGTATGTCTACACCATGTGCGTGCCTGGTACCCCAGGAGGCTAGACGAAATGTTGGATCCCCTGGGACAGGAGTGGCGGATGGTTGTCAGTCTCTGTGGGTGCTGAGAATCACATCTGGGTCTTTTGGAAGGGCAGACAGTGTTCCTAACCATTGAACCGTCTCTCCAGCCCTTGATTTTAAATTTCATGGAGAGACTTTAGTAAAAACCTATGAAAGCGACAAATACATCCTGTGATGTAACAGCTGCCCTTTTTTGGGCAAAGTATCCTACAGGTTGCTTGTCTGTGTGAACGAAATGCCATCTGTAAGGTTGCTCAGTGCTTCTACTTGCTCATCTAGTTATTTGCTGCGTGTGGTAGGGAGCAAACTCAAGCTTAGAGAGTGTAACAAGGTCTCTCCCATTGAGCTATAACATTGTTTTCGGTCAGCTTGGCCACCATTCAAACAGTCAAGGGACTTGCTAAATAAATAGATTAGCCAAAGAATGCAGTGCTTCCAGGGAGAGCTCTCTGTGTGGCATCTTATCTTTGAAGCGCTCCGAGATACATTATTACATGGATAAAAAGCAAGATGCAGAACCAAGCTTGCTGTTTTTAGTTAGAAACAAAAGAGGAGAAAAACAAATTCAGTTGTACCAGCTTGCGTAAAGATCAATAGGCAACTGGGTTTGTTAGTGCACAACTTAATCTCAGCACTCAAGGGGCAGGAGCAGGAGAATTGCTGGAGGTTTGAGGCCAGCCTGAGACGAAGAAGACTTCAGCAACACTGAAAGAACTAGGGACTAAGCTCAGAGACAGGAGTGCAGGCTTAGCCATGTGTGGTGGTACACACTTTCAATCCTCAGCACTCAGGAGGCAGAAGCAGTCAGATCTCTGTGAGTTCAAGACCAGCCTGGTCTACACAGCAAGCTACAGGATGGACAGGACAACATACTAAGACCCTGTCTCAAAAAACAAAAAAACAAAACAAAACAAAACAAAAAAGCACATGCTTAGCATGCACCAGATCCTGGATCATCACCAGCGCCTCAAATAAAGAGACTAATAAAAAATGTTTGTGGCAGCGGGCTGCTGAGGTCAGTAAGACAGAACTTTCCTGGCATATTTTTGGTATGTTTTCAGTATTTTAAACAAATAGGCTCTCTATCCTATGGTTAAATTAAAAACATGGAATCAGACCGCTACATGTAGTAAGTTGGAGTAATAGAAAGTGGTCTTTTTGTGTGCATTATGAACCCGTTAATGCAAGGATATCAAAACCAAGAACAAACAAAAAAGCCTACCTCGTAGAATTAGGCCATGCCCACATTCTCAAGCACTAGCCACCATGCCTAATTTGGAGTTTCTCTGTCCTCCTCCAGGCTGTCTGGTATCAGTTAATCTTTATGGGCCCATAACATCCAGGCTACCCTCTTAAACATTCCTTGGACATGTGCTTGGGTCTGCCATGCGATCCTGCACTCTTAGAATTTTGTCAATTCTAGGTCCCGGACTGGCCTTTTGTAAGTGCGTCAACCTGACTTTCTTTAGGAAGTGTGGTTTTTTGTTTGTTTGTTTTTGTTTTGTTTTGTTTTTCGAGACAGGGTTTCTCTGTGCAGCTTTGAGCCTTTCCTGGAACTCACTCTGTAGCCCAGACTGGCCTCGAACTCACAGAGATCTGCCTGGCTCTGCCTCTTGAGTGCTGGGATTAAAGGTGTGCGCCACTACCGCACAGTGGAAGTGTGGTTTTGCTAGACAGCGGATGTGGTCTTGAGCACCTATGCTGTTCCTCATGACCAAAATTTCTGCTCAATAAACAATGGCAGAAAACCAGGCTACCTATAGAATTAAGACATTGTAAAGAGGGAACCAGAGTTGCGTGGTAAATGACATGAAAAGTTTGGTCAAGACTTCAAAATCAAAATTATGCCTGAATGTGGTGGTACACTCCTTTAATCACAGCGCTGAGGAGGCAGAGGCAAGTGGATCTCTGTGGATCGGAGGCCAGCCAGGACTAAGTAGGAAGAGTCTGTCTTAAAAAAATAATCAAGCCGGGTGGTGGTGGTGCACGCCTTTAATCCCAGCACTATAATCTCAGCACTTGAGAGGCAAGGAGAGGTAAAATCAAGGCCAGCCTAGGCTACATAGTGAAATCCAGGTAAGCTGGGATTACAGAATGAGACCCTGTTTCAAAACCAAACAAAAGGTCCAACACAAAGTAGTTAGAATTTGTGGTGCTTTGAAAGAAAATGGATCCCAAAGGGAGTGGCATTATTAGGAGGTGTGGCCTTTTTGGAGGAAGTCGTGCTCAAGTTGTGCCCAGTGTGACTTTCAGTCGACTTCCTGTTGCTTGCAAGATGTAGCATTCAGCTCCAGCGCCATGTCTGCCTGCATGCCGCCATGGTCCTTGTCATGATGATAATGGACTGAACCTCTGAAACTGTAAGCCACCCCCAGTGAAATGTTTTCTTTATAAAAGTTGCTGTGATCATGATGTCTCACCATAGCAATTGGAAACCCAACTAAGACAGTATTGCTACATACAAAAAAACAAAACAAAACAAAACAAAAAAACGGAAAACTCAAAAAACTTGCCCAAGGCCACGTGAGTGGGAAGCTAGGCTGAATATCTAACGTGGATATGATTAGGAACTCTGCCCTGATGGCCCATGTTCCATTTCCTTGAGCACATATCCACTGCTGTGTGAGCATAGTGTTGTATGCTTGCAGTCAGGGTTTTGCAGGCTTTTCTGGAGCCATGGTTGAGGAGTTTGGTTAACAATAACTATTTAGCATGTTCTTGTAGGCCTTATTCCATGGAGACAGGGTCTCTCACTGAACCTGGCATTAGGCTAGTAATCCTCCATCTGAAGACACAGATAATGTTACATCCTGTACTCAGCATCTCCAGCCCCTGGTTAAGCCATCACCTTGGTAGTGGGAATCACATGTGCTGAGTGATAAAGAACATGGATTGTCCATGCTTGGGAAAGTCATGCACCATCAGGCATGTGTTCTTTGTATTGTTCTTGTTTTAAGTGATTATTCGTTGCCTTAGCATACGTTTAGTTTGGAGTATGTTCCTCAAGTTCCTTGGAATTTTCCAAAGTTGGCTTGGCTTATATAAATGTAAACACAGGAAACGTGGTCATAATTCATTTCCCAGGTACAGCTTGTTTTGAAATTACTGTGTATTCAATGGGCTTCAAGAACTTCTAAACCGTGGGCAAAAGAAAAATTACCCCTGATTGCTGCTGTAAATTCCTCCTTAACAGGAAGGTCGGTGAGGTGGTGGGTGAGACTCAGGCAGGGCCAAGCATGCTGGGAAGCCACATGATGCAGAATGCTGTCCTGTGAGCAGGATGCAATGGTTCCAGCTACATTGGAAAGCAGCTGCTTTGCTCTCTCACCTGCTCCGGTTTCTTGAATCAGGCACCCAGATATACCTCTCTCAACCAAATACATGCCGTGGTGTCTGTGAAGGACCATTTCCTGGACACCCTGGGAATACAAAATTCTGAGGAAACTGAAGAAGGGGGCTGCACAAATGCATTATATAAAATAGCATAGGGCTGCGTATAAGCCTGCATATCCTCCTGCGTCCTTAGTCACCTCTGGATTAGTTAGGACGTCTAATAGTAAATACTGTCAAAGTAGTTGTTGGACAGTATTGTTTAGGGGATAATGCTGAGGATATATATATTCAGTAAACATGTATTTCGAAATGTGTTTTGGATTCTTGCTTGGTTGAGTCCATGGATTCAATAGGTATGGATATAGATACAGATATGGATGGCCAACTGCTCTACCTCTGATCTTGTGTAAAGGCATCATTTAGTGTGAGCTTACCAAAGAACATTTTAAAAGAGGCTCACCCACAAAGTCTCTTGGCTGCCCCTTGCTGTTACTATGTTTATTGCATTTCCACATCTGGTGGAAGGGATTATTCAACGTTTACTTATCATGTAATATGTAATATGAGAGACTTGACAGATTTATGAAGAGTTCTTTTTTTTTTTTCTTTTTAGACAGGGTATCACTATGTAGCCATGACTGGCCTGGTACTCAATATATGAATTAGGCTGGCCTTGAACTCACAGACCTCTGCTTGCCTCTGCCTCTTAAGTGCTGGGACTAAAAACTTGCACCATCACACCCAGCATAAAGACATTTTCCATTGAGAATAAGAACCCTTTTACTTTTACTAATGATAATGTACAAACAAAACGATTATTTATTACTTATTACTATTATTTATTTTTAAATTAGTATGCACAATGACAGGTTTAATTATGGAATAGGCATACTACTGTATTTTGTTTTTGTTTGTCTTTTTCCTACAAGGCATCTCCCAGTCCCCATTCCTTCTGTCCTCATCCCATGTCCCTTACTCCTTCCACATAGTAGGTTCACATCTTGCATGTCCCTTACCCCTGCCACATAGTAGGTTCATCTTCCGTTGTCTTCTTGCCCCAATAATAATAAAGTTTGTAGATATGGCCAGATTTTATTTGCTGCTTAGAAATTTTCATGAATATTCTTGAGAAAAAACTGGCTCATGTATTCAGGTACCATTTCATCTGTGAACAGAAAACCCCAAATCTGACAATTCTTACCAGACAGATTTAGGAAATTCTGACTCAAATTGTATCCCAGATAGTTCGCTGACTTTTTTTTTTTTTTGAGACAGAGTTCCACACCATAAGCCTAGGCAGGCTTTAAACTTGAGGCAATCCTCTTGCCTCAGCTTCTCATATGCTGGGAATACGAAATGAGCAACCCACTTCTTGTTGATGAATTCTGATTGATTCTAATAGGTTTTATTGATAAGTGAATAAATGATAGTGTTATTTGTAAAGAGTCATAGCAACGTTTTGTTTTTTAAGTAGTTGTAGTGTTGACAGCGACCTTTGGTGGTAAAAAGGTAGCCGAATACGAGCCTCCTGGGTGTGAACTAACGCATTGGTGATGGATAGTTATTGTGCATTCAGAATCTGGAGAAAAATGAGATACAGCATAGTGGCATTGCTTGTCAGAGAGACTTTATAACTAAATTCTGCTATTTGAAGAGCCTAGAGTTCTCACCTCCTTAATCGCTTCCTGGTCTACAGCCAAGGCCTAGTGGTCCCTTCTCATTACCGTGCGGCTTCTTTCCCGTGGCGTGCTGGGGCCAGCAGGCCTGCCTCCTGACAGCCATCCATGTACTTCTCTTTCCAACTCCATGTTCAGTGTCTTGAACTTTGGTAACTTTTGTTTTCCATGTTGGATATATGTTCCTTAAGGACTTGGCAAAAAAACCAAGCATCTTCAAGAGCTGGCTGTTAAACATTTATTGGCACATCGGTGGTCCCTCTCCCCAGTCATTCTGATGACTTTGTTTGACTACCAGGAATCAAGGAACTGGACATTTGGTATAGAGTCCTCTAACTTGAAAAAGTTGTGAAACTTCCCAACTTCTTAATTTCTTCCTGAATAAAATGGAATTTATAGAAGACACACCCATATACATTCAGCTAGGCTTGGACACCCCCCATACACATTCAACTAGGCTCCTGAAGATGAAATTACAAACAATATAGTAAATATAAAACCATGTCTGATGCATAATTAATATCAATAAGTAATATATATTAGGTCTTTTCTGTTTCAGGGTCATGCTATGTAGCCCAAGCTGGCCTTGAACTCATAGCTTGCTTGAACCTTCCAAGTGCTAGGATTACAGGTGTATGTCCACCAAGTCTTGACTAGTCTTTTTTGGGGTGGGGAGTGAGAGTCATTCATTCAATAAACACATAGATAAATAAATACCTTATTTACAAGGTGCTTTATATCCTGCCTGTAGGGATTTGTTTGTTTGTTCACCTGTTTATTTATTGTCCTGTTTTCAACTGAGACCTTCACATTAATCACACACTCACCAATGAGCCACACCATACCTATGAGGTTTGAAATAGATAAACAAGAATAAAATACCGCCGGGTGGCGGTGGCACACGCCTTTAATCCCAGCACTCGGGAGGCGGAGGCAGGCGGATCTCTGTGAGTTCAAGGCCAGCCTGGGCTACAGAGAGAGTTCCAGGAAAGGCGCAAAGCTACACAGAGAAATCCTGTCTCGAAAAACAAAACAAACAAACAAACAAACAAACAAAAGAATAAAATACCATTCTGAACTTCTGAACTTTCAGATCCCATGTTTGGTGCCATATGAACTGTACATCCAGGCTTTTGACATACATCATGGTCTGCCATCAATAGACGCATGCCCAAGTCTAGCTGTTTTCCTATGGCCTTTCAGATTGTTTTTATCCCCCAGCCATGTACTTTCTTGACTATCAACCCATTATGCTATTCCTTTCCCTTTCCAAAACCGCGCACATCCACCCTAGCTCGTCTCCCTGACATGCCTAAGATGGTAGATGATTGTCAAGAACCGTGAGGCGCCTCCCTGGTGGTTGATCTTTCACACCCTAAGGTGGAGACCGGAAGACTGACGTTATCTTCAGACTTAATCACCTGGCAAATGTGCTGCCCCAGGGCTCAGGCTCTCTCTGCCATTATTCTGTTCCAGACTCTTGTCCCTTTCCCCGTCCACTCAGCCCTGGGCTCAAGAAGGCACCCTGCACATGGGTAGCCTTCTCCAGCCCTCCTCCTTAAGTGTAGGAAGCTGGGGAAGTGGGGAGGTTCTGTCCTAATCAGGCTGCAACGACAAAATGGAAATAGCAGGGAGTCAAAATGTTTGTCTTAGCCACACTTCGCCCCTTCACATCCTCTTTAAAAGTGTGGACAACACTTAGGCTTCTTGTAGAATTTTCCGCATGCTCGGAAGTGTGTCTTTCCAATGTGATCAGTTTTCAACATACACATTTCAGAGCTATTTTTAAGAGCGGAAGCATCCGGAACCAGGGCAAGCCATTTCATGTTGGGAGCACCTTTTAAGCTGGAAGGGTGCTTGTGAGTGGCCTGATGACATTTTTAACCTGGTGCCCACGAAAAGAAAATAGAACATGCCCACACATTTCCTCTGAATGGAACTGGGTGCCTGTGCATGCTAGGCACTTTGATACTGAGCCATGCTCCCAGGTCTTCAACACTGCTTTCTGAGTCACCTAAGGAACTGATAGACTGCTCCTAAGTCTTTTTTTTTTAATAGGAACCTCTTTTTGTTAAGATAATTGACCAAATGAGTATACCTTCGATACACTAGAGGGCTTGTTCAACCCGTGGCCTAAAGGCTGCTTGTAGCTGAGGACAGCTATGAATGAAGGTCCCTTCCAGTGGGGTTTCCATAAAGTACTTAGTAGTGATCAATAATATCACTCAGTTTTATGTTATTGTGCATAAATCCAGTCAGTACAGAGTGTTGTATTTATATGCACTTCATATCTCAACCATAGAATTTTCAAACATATTTTTCAGTTACTTTTATTTTCAAAGTAGTCTCACTCAATTCTTCATATTGCGCTTATCAGGTGGGGTTGTTTAAGAAACAGTCATGTTGTTTATTTTAAACACCTTCAAGCTTTTATCCATGTGCCTTGGTTAGGGTTTCTATTGCTGTGAAGAGACACCATGACCACGACAACTCTTACAAAGGAAATCATTTAATTGTGGTGACTCATTTACAGTTCAGAGGTTTAGTTCATCATGGTGCCGGAGAGGTAGCTGAGTGTTCTACATCTTGGCTTCTAGGCAACAGCAAGTGGTCATCTCAATGGACGTGGCTTGAGCATAAACGAGACCTAAAGCCCACCTTCACAGTGATATACTTCCTCCAACAAGACCACACCTACTTCAACAAGCCACACCTCCCCAAAATGCCATGCCCTTTGGGGGCCATTTTCTTTCAAAGTACCATAGTGTGTATGGTGTCTTCATGTATGTGTGAGTAGATGTGTATGTGCAGTGCAGGTACGGGTGCTTGTGTGTGTACACATACTTGTGGATGCTGGAGGGCAAACTCACAAGCTCAATCCCCATTTGTTTCTCATGACAGTATCTCTCACTGACTCATCTAGGCAGACTGGACAGCAGTAAGTTCCTTATGATTACAAGTGTGAGGCCACACCTAGATGTTTCACACAGGTGCTGGGAATTGAACCTAAGGCCTCACGATTGTGCAAAAACACTTCACTAACAGTTCTATCTCCCTAGCCCTAAATATGATTTTTTTTTTTAGTAGAAAACAAGTTTTAGGTTTCTTTAGAGCCCAAACAAAAATATTTTAGAACAACTTCAGGTCATACCTGTGAAATTCAGTGTCTGAACACCTAGAAAGACCAATATAAAATGGACCAATTATCTGTCCAGGGGTTGGAGTTGAAATTCCTTTAGAAATAATTCAGATATTTTATTTTGTTCCTTCTCAGTGACACGGGAACCACGCCTCCAGAGAGTGGTATTTTTGGATTCATGATAAACTTCTCCGCATTTCTTGGTAAGTACATGATTATTATAAATGAGAAATTTACAATCTCATGTGAAATAAAATGTTATTTATAGTTTGTGTACTTTACACAAAAGCACGACCTTTGTAACTAGATTTTTGCACTACTTTGAGAGACTTAAGTATGTAAAAAATTCAAAATTATGTATAGCCTCATAGAACTATACTTTATCTGGTAATCAGACACAGGATTTGTGAGAGGTAGTTTTAAATCCCAAACTTCTAAAATGGAGTTAAAATTTTTATTTTATCTAAGATTTACTTTTATTATTTGTGTGTGTGTGTGTGTGTGTGTGTGTGTATGCACAAACATGCCCATGTCAGTGGTTAATTTTTACTGCTGGTGTGTGTACACAAACATGCATGTGTCAGTGCCTTTGGGGGGCTAGAAGGAGGAAGTCAGATCCCCTAGAGTTACAAGCATTTTTGAGCCGTTCAGTGTGGATGCTGGGATCTGAACTCCAGTCTTCATGCTATTTCTTAACCACTGAGTCATCTCTCTAGCCCTGAAATGGATTTTCAGTGTAATTTAGTTTTAAGAAACTTACTTGTATCTCAGCACTTGGGAGGCAGAGGCAGGTGGATCTCTGAGTTCAAGGCCAGCCTGGTCTACAGAGCAAGTTCGGGGACAGCCAGGGCTACACAGAGAAACCCTGTCTCAAAAAAAAAAAAACAAGCAACCAACCCACAAACAAAAAAATAAAATCTTTGTAGCCAAGGCACTTGTGTAGTTCAGTGCATAAGGCAACGTCTTAAAATGTTTTCTGATGGTTCAGCAGCTTACACAGAATCATCTGAGGTTAGAAGCATGTTCCTGAGCGACCTAGATCTGTTTAGTCAAGAACTCAGGGAACACATATTGTAAATAAGCACATGGAACCAGGGTGTAGATCAGTGATAGAACACTTGGCTGGCATGTAGGCAGTACCAGGTTTGATCCTTAGTACCATAAATCCCAAACAAAACAGTGTAGGGGACTTGGATGCTTCCTACAGATTGGGAACTGCTGACCTGTGAGGAGAAATAGGAAAAGATCAAACCAGAGTAGTTTGTGTCTGTCTCAGGGATGACTTTTTTTTCCCCCACTCCTCAGAAGCTGTGCAGAAATAATTAATGGGATGCAATCCTGTCATGAGTCCATTGACGTCATGCACAGTGAATCCAATTGCTTTGCCATTGATACAAAACCCGGTCCTCTACGAGGATTGGAGGATACAGGTGTCGGATGTGGGGCTGTTAATTCTTTCCCCCTCCACCCTGTGGAGACATTAGGGCCGATTGTGTAACCAGCACCCCGCTTCCCTCTCCAGAGTAGACCAGGAGGACTTCCCGGAACCCTCCTGAGGGAGTGAGCCTCTTTAGAATTTGTGCAACTTTATAGAAAGTTTCATGTGGTCACTCAATTGTGGGCTCTTCCAACTGGGTTTGGAGGTGAGAAAGAGGAAAGAGAAAGAAACACAGGGCCCGTCAGTCCTGAGGCCTTTCTATGCATCTTTGCCGAGCCAGACTTAGAAGAACAAGTAATTAGTTTGACCACAATCAAGGACAGGTTCAGGCTTTAGACACAATAGGTGACATGAATATGTTCAAATTTTGAAGTTGGGCTAAGTGTCCAGTTTTAGCTTTTTCCCTTCCAGATAAAGTCTTGCTCTATAGCCAGGCCCACTCACATTGGTTGTGTAAGCCAGTGGTTTCATAGAACTTGCAATTCTCCTTCCTCAACCTTCTACGGTCTGGGAGTATAGCCATGTGCCATCACCCTTCACTAGACTGCTTTTTATTTACCTAGTTTTTACTTTTTAAAATTTTGAGATAAGGTCTCTTCTAGGTTGCCCAGTGTGGCCTTAACTGTATCAGTACACATAAAGTCCACCTTATCATAGCGAAGGCCACACGTTTTACACACTTTAAAAACAGACCAGAAGAAAAAATTTAATATTAGCAGTAGACAGAAGACTGGTGCACAGAATGTGTCAAAGCCCCCACAACTTGAACCCAAGGGGGAAATATGAATGCAACGTGGTCATGCAAGTCTCAGAAGGCATGTGGAAAGCCAAAAGGCAATTTTCAGAAGGCTGGAACTGTTACCACTCACTCATGAGGAAATACCAAGTAAAGTTTCTAGGTTTCACTCCTTAGACGGCTGCTTATGTTAAAAGCATTATGCACACAGTTACTCTCCCACCTCAGCTGACTCGGAGCAATTGAGCATTTTAATCCTGAGTATTTTTTCCCCAGACTATTGCTCTGAAAACATGCCCCAAACTTACAAATCGGGAATGTTGATGGAGTATTGTTTGTAGTTGGAAAAGCCAGGGAGCAAAGTAGAAATCCATCTACAAGAGAAGGGCAAAATAAAGACAGGGTCTCACACACCATATAGAAGCCTCCTGGAAATGACAGTGGAGACTGATTTTGCAGTGACTTGGAGTAATCTTCATGGTACACTGTTAAGTGAGAAAAGCAAGTCAAAGAGTAACACATGGAATGCAATGCTCTTTACATGAAAATAGCCAAGATGGTGTGTGTGTGTGTGTGTGTGTGTGTGTGTGTGTGTGTGTGTGTGTATGTGTGTGTACACTGCATGGGGGCGGAGAATGGGAAGAACAAAATATGTTGCAATCGGGACTTTTTTCTTTCTCCCCTGTGCTGGGAATCAAACCCAAGGCCTCATGCCACACTCACAGACTCACACGTGTTCTTGTTTTTCATTAGAAGAATCAGGGATTAAATTTCACTAGGCTGTGTATTTTTTTCAGGTGCAGCTACGATGTACACGAGATATAAAATAGTGGAGAAGCAAAATGAGACCTGCTATTTTGGCACGCCCGTCTTTAACTTGGTGTCGCTAGTTCTTGGACTGGTGGGGTGTATTGGAATGGGCATTGTAGCCAATTTTCAGGTATGGCCCAAGAGTTTGGGGTGGTTGACAAAAGAGTCAGAGTGTGAGTTGAGAAGCAGGAACTCAAGAAACCAGCTTGTGTTGGCAGGGTTATGGATGAGCTATGAGGTCAGTGAGTTAGGATTGGGTTGATCGAGTTTTAACACGATTGCCGGTCTTACCTGCGAATTGGGAGAGAAGGGGTTGATATATGCAAGATAGTGAGAGTGTATACCCCAAACGGTGCTGCAGGCTCAGCTCTGCTCCGTTTGTCTGTTTTGTTTGTTTGTTTGTTTGTTTGTTTTTTGGTTTTCGAGACGGGTTTCTCTGTGTAGCTTTGCGCCTTTCCTGGATCTTGCTCTGTAGACCAGGCTGGCCTTGAACTCACAGAGATCCGCCTGCCTTTGCCTCCCGAGTGCTGGGATTAAAGGCGTGTGCCACCACCGCCCAGCTGCTGTTTGTTTGTTTTTAAGACAGTTTTTACCCTTTATATAGCCCAGATTGGCCTGGAACTCTTGGCAGTCCTCATTTTAAACACACACACACACACACACACACACACACACACACACACACACACACACACACACTCTTAACCTTAAAACTACTAATGCTGAGTTCTCCTGCCTCAACCTTCTGAGTACAGGAACTGCAGGCACCGAGTACCATGCCTTGCTTCCCAGCTCTATTCATGTAGTCTGAAGCAAGAGCTACATTAGCTTTGTAAATGATTTTCCTCAGAGGGAATGCTTAGAACTCTACCATTGGCTACAAGCCATCACCCAACCTCTCCCTTTTGTAGATGAAGATTTGATTTGTGGAGGTGAAATCATTTGCTCAGGTTTATTCAATGGATTTGTTTGCAGAACCCAAATATGGCCTCTGTTCCAGTACCCACACTGTTCTCTAATTTGTAGATTCCTGCTCATCCCACAGTCTTTCCCAAGAAAGCATTTGATTTGCCTGTGGAGAAGCTATTTAATATCTTAGAAAAATCTGTGAACTTCCTGTTCACACTACTGACAGTGCCCACCTCCTAAGACTGTTGTGAGGATTGGATGAGAGAATCAGCGTCCGGTAGCCAACAGTCTGTACTTACTGGCTGTTGGAGTGACAGCCACTATGGTGGTCCTGCACTCTGCCTGTTGTCTTTGTGTGAGAGCCGGATGGGTTACTACAGGAGGCCTTGGGTTCTGCCCAGGAGAATCTCTCACCTTCTCCCCACCAGCAATGACCTTGTATCATCTTTTCACAAAAAGATGGCGACCTTCACTCTAGTGGGCTGCTTGAGCATATGCCATACACAGGAATAAGCACAAACCTCCTACATCACCTTCTGCCCATCCATTCTCCAACGTCTACTCCTGCGTGGAACTGGAGCACGGTCACAGTGGCCTCAGCCCGACGTGCATCCCATGAGCCCCACAGTCTCACTGTGCACTCATCAAGGGAGATGCCCTCTGTCAGCACTGGGGTGGGCATCATGATAGAGCACCTTTGCCAACAGTTAGGGTGAAAGGCCCCCTTCCTTATATGGTACAGCGTATTCAGGATGACCCACAGACCAGGGATGGATAAGGGTTCTTTGAACCAATCCTTGGGTGATGAAAGGCAACAGCACAGTTTACAGCTAGAAGTGGGGAGGGGAACTTAGAATGATATGCATTATCAGCGTGTGATTATGAATTGTTCGGTGGGAGGGTAGTGTACATTTTAGCATATCACTTTCTCCTCTGAACAACATCGTAAGTCGTAAATGCTGCTTTTAAAAATCATAAAGGACAGACTTGATGAAAATATAGATGTTTAGATAATGGATTTTTTTATGATTTATTTATTTTTATGTGCATTGGTGTTTTGACTGCACATATGTCTCTGTAAAGATGTCAGATTCCCTGGAATTAGAGTTACAGACAATTGTGAACTGCCATGTGGGTGCTGGGAATTGAACCCAGGTCGTCTGGAAGAGCAGCCAGTGCTCTTAACCCTTGAGCTATCTCTCCAGCCCAGATAATGGATTTAAAAAACAAAAAACAAAAACCTCTCTTTTAAGGCTTCCATGAACTAGGTCCTAGAACCCAGGCATAGGATCTTTACAGCGTCCATGGGAGTCAACTGTTTCCCTTGCCAGTGCTCTCATGAACGTTTCCTGACAGCTTCCTTGTGTGAGGTCCTGTAGTTCATTTTTAGCATGCTATAAGCTGTGGACCTGGAGAAGAATCTGAGCTGGGAGGCCCAGAGACGGTGGAGGCCCTGGTAGTTTGACCATCTAAATCCCACTGACGAGACGTGTAGCTGGAGAGTTTTCTCTCCAGGTCCCACCAAGCCCCAGCAGTCTGACAGCCCACTTATAAAATAAACACACAGATGCTTATATTATTTAAACTGTTTGGCCTAATGGCTCAGGCTTCTTGTTAGCTGTTCTTATATGTTAAATTAACCCATTTCTATTAATCTATACCTTGCCATGTGGCTCGCGGCTTACCGGCATCTTCACATGCTGCTTATCATGGCGGTGGCTGGCAGTGTCTCCTTCCTCCGCCTTCCACTTCCTAGAATTCTTCTCCTCCTTGTCCCACCTATACTTCCTCCTGCCTGGCTACTGGCCAATCAGTGTTTTATTTATTAACCAATCAGAGCAATACATTTGACATACAGACCATCCCACAGCAGAGACGTTCACAGCTTGCTTCTTCCCCAACTGGATAGGCGGGTTGCCCGCCTTGTGTTTGCCTTGTTTATTCCTTTCTCTGCTTCCTTTTCTTTTTGAAATTCTGTCCTTTGCCATGATGACGTGTAAGGCATCACGTTAAGTAAGATGAGCCAGGGGCTGGGGAGATTGCTCTGTCTACTGATGAAGTACCTGCTGTAAGCAGGAGGACCTGAGTTAATCCCTAGAAGCCTGGGTAACTCAGGGATGGTGACACCAGTACTGAGGCTCCCTGGCCAGTTGGCTTAACCTCATTGGTGAGTTACAGGTCAGTGAGAGATCCTGTCCAAACAAAGCGGGTGGCTCCTGAGAAGTGACACCTGAGGTTGACCTCAGCTTTCCGTGTGGACACATGAACACACAGGTATTTGCGCCCACATGAACAGCACCTCACACAAAATGAAATAAACCAGACACAAAAGGACAAGTATCCACAAGATCTCCCACATAGGTAGAATCCAAAAGAGCTGAAGCAAGGGAACACTAACTTTTTATTTTTATCAATGAATTTTAGTTTAGTGTTTATTTTACGGAAATAAAGGGTGGCTGAAGCCTGGAGGTGGTGGCACATATCTTTAATCCCAGCAGTGGGGAGGCAGAGGCAAGCAGATCTCACTGAGTTTGAGATCAGTGTGTGTGGTGATATATTGTGTACCCTAGTAAAATTTGCCTGAAGATCAGAGAACAGAACAAGCCACTAGATTAAACACAGATGCTAGGCAGTGGCAGCACACGCCTTTAATCCTAGCACTCAGGAGGCAGAGATCCATCTGGATCTCCGTGAGTTCAAAGCCACCCTGGACTACTTGAGATTGACTCAGTCTAGGAGAGAAACAGAGCCAGGCAGTGGTGTCACACACCTTTAATCTCAGTATTTGGGAGTCACACACCTTTAATCCCAGCACTAGGAAAGTTGAGACAGGAAATGATGTGGGTGGGCAGAGAAAGGTATCTAAGTCATAAGGAGACAGGAACTAAAGCCTTTTGGCTGAGGAAAGCTTTTCAGGCTGAGGAGTCCTAGAGGTAAGTGGTGGCTTGTTCCTTTGTCTCTCTGATCTTTCAGCATTCACCTCAATATCAGGCTCTGGGTTTTTTGTTTTTTTTTTTAATAAGACCATTTAGCATTGGAACAAGTGTGGTCTACAGAGTGAGTTCCAAAACAGCCAGGGCTACACAGAGAAACCCTGTCTTGAAAACCAAAAATCAAAACAAAAACAAAACCACGAAACAAAACAACAACAACAAACAAAAAGACCAAAACAAACAAACAAACAAAGGGTGGCTGGTGCCAGAACAGGGGGAAAAAAAGAAGAAGAAGAAAAAGCCATGCTTGTGTGGTCACAGCCGGGTGGTTAGAGTGATGAACTGGAAAAAAAGCCAATTAAGAACTGTCAACCAGGGCAGTGGGATGGCTCATCAGATGTTAGCCCTGGCTGTGCGGCCTGATGACCTCGATTCAACCCACAGATTCCACCAGAGGGAGAAAACTGACTTCTAAAGTTGTCCTCTGATGTGTACCACAGCTTGCATGTTCTCTCTCTCTCTCTCTCTCTCTCTCTCTCTCTCTCTCTCTCTCTCTCTCTCTCTCTCTCTCTCTCACACACACACACACACACACACACACACACATACACACACAGAACCATAAGCCTAGTGAGATGGCACACACCTGTAATCCTAGCACTCAGGAGGCTGAGGGAGGGTTGAGTTGGAAGCCAGCCTCAGCTACATAGCAAGGACATGTCTCAATAAACAAACAAACAAACAAACAAACAAATAAAACAAGACAGGCTTGATGGTACACACTCAGCAAAGAGAGAGAGATGATTTTGATTTAATCATTTCACATTATAAACATAGACAAAAATGTATAAACCGTGGATATATGCAATTATTATTTATAAGTTAAAACTTATTTTTTAAAACTGAGATGTTTATTATGGCAAAAAAAAAATCCAAGGTTTAACCCCCTCAGTGTTTTCTGTGCTTCCTTGCCTTGTAACTTGCAAAGGCTTCTACCGAGTCCAAAGGACATTTCATCCCCCCAAAATTCATGTCTGACCTAAGAACCATTCCCCTTCTAAAGGACTAGGGGCTGGGGTTGTGGCTCAGCTGACAGAATGCTTGATTCACATGCAGGAAGGCCTGGGTTTAATCCCCAACACCCTATAATTCTGGGTATGGTGCAAGTCTGCCTATTGCGTTTAGGAGGTGGAGGCAGGGGGATATAAAATTTAAGGTCCTCGGCTACAGAGGGAGTTTGAGGCCAGCCTGGGCTACATGAAGCTCTGTTTAAAAGAGAGAGGTGGGGCAGAGAGAGACTATTTTTTTTTTGAGACGAGGTCTCACTATGTAGCCCAGGCTTGCCATGGCTGCTGGATCCTCCTTCCTCAGCTTCCTGAGTGCTGAGATAATGGACGAGTACCGCCACACCTAGTTTCAAGACCTCTTTAGTGGGAGAGTACACTCCATTGTGTGCCATTGTGAAGGAGACACATCAGAACAACACTGCAGAGTCTGGGGGATTCTAATCTGGTCATGGCAGGGTAAACGTTCCCAGGGAGCCCGTGAAGCTTGCAGATTCAGCTTCAGAGGATGTGTCAAGACGGCCAGAGCAGAGGAAGGAAATTTTCTCTTAGTGGGAGGAGAAAACATATTCAAATTCAGGATGTCTATTAATGTGGAAAGTACCAGAATTCTGATTATTCCTGAAAGTGACTCAGTAGCAGATGATGCATTGGTTTCTATTTTGCCCTCACCCAAATATGCCTTACAGTTGAGCAATGAAAGGAATCTTTTTCTCTTAATTCTTCTAAGACATTTTTTTAAAACTGTGGTAAAATATACATAATACAGAATTTTCATCTTAAACGCTTTTCTCTGTATCATTTAGAGATTGTTCTCCTGAATTCTGTAAGGACACACACATTTAAAGGGGCACACATATTTTAAAGCATAGAATGTCCCTTTCTTTTCATATCTAACTGTATCCGTATGCCTGTGTTAGATAACCTACTTACAGACAATAACGTGATGTATTGTAGCATGTGCATGCGATTGTGCTGGTCCTCAACAGTGACCCACCTGCTTCGGTCTGCTGAGTGCTGATCACAGGACTGAGCTACCTCACTTGGCTCCTAAATGCATCGATGCATTTTTATTTATTTTCTTTTTTTATTTTTCTAGATGGGGTTACTTTCTATATCCCTGGCTGTTCTGGAATTCACTCTGTAGACCAGGCTGGCCTTGAACTCACAGAGGTTTTCATGTCTCCTGAGTGCTGGAATTAAAGGCATGTGTCACTATGCCCTGCTCCAAATGCAGTTTTTTTGTTTTTGTTTTTGGTTTTGGTTTTGGTTTTTTTCCTTTGGAGCTGAGGATCGAACCCAGGGCCTTGCGCTTGCTAAGCAAGCGCTCTACCACTGAGCTAAATCTGCAACCCCAAATGCAGTTTTTATAGGAGACGCTATCATAGAGTCTTCACTGTGAGCATAGAAGGCAGAGGTGATGGCCGACCAAGAGGGAGGCTCTAATTACCTTAAGGTCACAGTCTGAGGGTGGAGTCAGGGCTTTTGATTTAGAACTGCCAGGCTCCACAGCCCACCCGCACAGCGCTCCTCCTGGGTGGATGCTGTCTTTTTCTTATCTCGGGTATGGCCTAACTGTGGCACAAGCAGCTTCAGTCTCAGGCGTTAATCAGCAGTGGGAGGCTTTTCTGGATACTGATGACATGTAGCGGTTCTCAACTCATGGACTGTAACCCTTTGAGGGGGCGTCAAAAGACTTTCACAGGAGGTTGCATATCAGATATCCTGCATATCAGATGTTTACATTACAATTCATAACAGCAGCAAAACTACAGTTATGAAGTAGCAATGAAAATACTTTTATGGCTGGGGGTCTCCACAACATGAGGATCTGTTTTCAAGGGTCTCAGCGTTAGGAAGGATGAGAGCCACTGGCTGAGAGCCTCCCAGAGTGAGTGAATGAGTGCTGGTGGCTTTGGGTTAGCACTTTCCCACGGCATAAGAACCCGTCTGTGATCTCTGCAGGAGTTAGCTGTGCCCGTGGTCCACGACGGTGGTGCCCTTCTGGCTTTCGTCTGCGGTGTGGCTTACACACTCCTGCAATCGATCATCTCCTACAAATCCTGTCCCCAGTGGAACAGCCTCACCACGTGCCACGTCCGGATGGCCATCTCTGCTGTCTCCTGCGCAGCCGTCGTCCCCAGTATCCTTTGCATGTGTCCATCGGACAAATAGGGCGAGGAAGCAGACTGTTCCACCTCGGGCCATAGCAGTGGCTCGGGGGAATGCTGAAGTGGGGTGTTGAGGTAGGGAGAGAGACTCACTGAGTTTAGGTGGATACGTGGGAGTCTATAGCCAGGGAGCAGCTTGGGGTCACTGGATAGAAGAGACCTAAGGAGACGTGAGGTGGTTCGCTCACCTTTCTTGGCAGGAGGCTTGTACAAGACACTTCAGGGCAATCAGACAGATGGGGGATGGGGTGTGGGGGCGTGGGACGACTCAGATAACTGGAGAGATCATATCAATGTGAGGAGACTGATAACTGTGAGGTTATCAGACTTGGGTCACTGTGGCGAAGTACCCGACAGACACCTTTCCGGGGACGACTTTTGGTTCACTGTTTCTGAGACTTCAGCCCATGGTTGCCTGGACCGGTGTGGGCGGGCAGACCCTTAGGACAATGGGAGCATGTGCGCACAGAATTTCTTTACTTCATTATGAACAGGAAAGAGAAAGCACGGATGGAGGGGAGGAAGGGAGAGAAGGGGAGGGAGAGAGGCAGGGCCAGGAGGAAGAAGGGGTCAGGGATATGACTCCCCCATCCCTGGCCCGAAGACCGACCCCAGTGACCTGCTTCTTCCAGATAGGTCCTACCTCTTAAAGTTTCCAGAACATTCCCCAAATAGTGCCACCATCTAGGACCAAGTGCCTGGCAGACACACAACCAAGGCAACTTATAGAGGGTTTATTTGGGGCTTACGATTGCAGAGGGTTAGAGTCCATGACTATCATGGTGGGGGGACCATGGTGGCCTGTGGGCAGACAGATACGCATGGCACCAGAGCAGTAGTTAGGAACTTACATCTTGAGCCACAGTCACAAGCCAGCAGAAGGGAATTGGGAATGGCAAAGGCTTTGGAAACTTCAAAGCCCACCCCCAGTGACGTACTTCCAACAAGGCCACACCTCTGAATTCTTCCCAAACAGTTCCATCAACTGAGAACCAAACATTAAAATATATGAGCCCGTGGGGGCCATTCTCATCCACTCCACTAACACTAACCTTAACCTGCATCTAGTTAAATTGATTCTATATTCTAAATTTATATTCCAGTTAAGTTCTTTATACTGATGTGCACAGATGGGCCCAGGAGAAGGTTTAGGATGCAGCCTACAGTTCAGGCAAGCGAAGAATCTTTGTCCTGGCAAGTCTGATGTTCCCTCCACACCCCTGTTCTTAAAGCACTAAAAAGACAAGGGAAAGTTACCAAGTGTCCATACTCTTCAGAGGATCAAATAGGAGAAAAGTGGATGCCACTACAGAAGTATTAGATTCCAACAGGCTTTGGGAGGAATGGGGGGTAGAAAAAAACGTGAATGGGAGGGGATAGAAAAAAAGAACACTTGAGTCTGTTTGCTTTTCCCTCCCACGGGTCAGTTTCACAAGCCATCTGAAAATATTTAATTCTTTGAAGTGCTTGGTTAAAGATATCAAATATTGGCATTGTACTTAAAGAAAAAGCGTTGCGATATCCCGAGAGTGGGGACTCCATGCCTGCTGGGGACATGGCAGTTGGACGAAGTCAACTCAGGGATTTCCTTTTAAACTTAGTCACTGTGATTAAGTCAACCCAAAATCCATTCAGTCTTTTGTAGTCGCCGACCTTGTTTTCAATATGAGAGTCACTAAATTTTCTAATTTAGCAAGGAAAAAAAGGAAATGAGTATTTAATCGTGTTTATATAATTCTGATCTAAAGGAAATGAAAGCCGGGCATAGAGGTGCATGTCTGTAAGTCCAGCACTTGGTAGGCGGAGGCAGGGGGATCAGCCTGGGCTCTTAAGAAAGACCCTCTTCCTCCTCGTGAGGGCTTTTGACCTTGTCTTACTGTGTCTTGCTTTGTGGGGGTTGGTTGTTGTCTCTGGAGGCCTGCTCTTGTCTGAAGGGAAATGGAGGGGGAGTGGATCTGGGGGAGAGGGGAAGAGTGGAGGGAGGGGAAACTGAGGTAGGAATGTGTTATATCAGAGAAGAATCTATTTTCAATTAAAAAAGAGGGAAAAAAGGGAAGCATTTTCTCTCTCTCTCTCTCTCTCTCTCTCTCTCTCTCTCTCTCTCTCTCTCTCT
>CABHPR010124983.1:0-26300 GCA_902168415.1 Peromyscus melanophrys
GCCCAATCCTCTCTCCTCCAGCGATTGAGCCCTGGATCTGCACTGCTTAACTTCGCCACTCTCAGACCTGATAGACCTTATAGCAACACACAAATGCCTTCCTTCTTGCTTCATTTCTGAATACCCTCCAGGGCTTTCTGCCACTCCCAGCTCAGAAGTCCAGGCTGTTCCTTAAGCACACTGTTATTTCATGTGTTCCATCTTTACTCAGGCTGTGACTGCTCTCTCAAATTGAAAATTCAGTTCAGAAATTGCCTATGAAAAGCCTAGTCTCTGCTGGTACCTCTCCCCCGCTCCCTTCCTTTTCCAAAGCAGTACATTTAGTTCTCATACCTTCACCGTCCTCTATGCCAACTCTGCCCTTGTCATTCATTTGAACCAGCAGGATATGAACATTCGCTGTATTTTGAAATGCACGCTCAACTACTCTATCGCTTCATTGCTACAGAACCATGGAGAATCCGGCAAGAGTTCCAGAAGCAGGATGGAATACAGATGACCGTCTCCTCCCCGGAAGCAGTGAACGGAAACTATGGACTTTGAAAATAGTCTTTCTGCCTGTTAGAAAGGAGGTAGGAGATTTCTTTTAATAAAAAAGTGGGGTTTGTTTCTGGCTAAAAAATAAAGCATTTGGGGCTGGGCTGTGGTTGCCTATGCCTTTAATCCCAGCACTCAGGAGGCAGAGACAGGCAAATCTCTGAGTTGGAGGCCAGCCTGGTTTACAGAGCAAGTTCCAGGACAGCCAGGGCTACACAGAGAAACTCTGTCTCGAAAAACCAAACAAACAAACAAGCAAATCAAAGTACTTGGGAATTTTGATCCAAAGGAGATGTTTAAAAGTTGTGTATGCCTTTTAAAGGGGAAAGCATGGCTCAAAGATGGGTAAGTGGTACTGAGTGGCAGCTGCCAGGAGGGGAGCCTTGGAAAAAAGCCACGATGCAGGCATTGTGGGAGGTGGCCTCACTGGAGGGCTCTCCACAAGAGTGGCTGTTATTGTTTGAGCTCATGTTTTGAATTTTTCATTTCCAGCTTGTAGTACCATTCTGGTAGGTTCTGGAAACCTTACAAGGTGGGTCTACCAAAATCGAGGAAGTAAGTCACCAGGAACGCATCCTAGAGAGTTTCTTGTATCTGGCCCTTATCCCCTCCTCTTCCTCTTCTGTTTCCTATTATGGGAACGTGATCAACAGTACTGCCACCATGATATTCTTCCTGCATACACTGGGGCCAAGACCATGGACAATACCCTCAAAACTACAAGACAAAATCTATTGTTTCTCCTTCATGTTCTCTCAGACACTGTAGTTACAGCAAAAGTTGTCTAATAAGGAGGGAATTCTGCCTCCACTAGAAAAATAACCACCAAATAGAGTTCAAGGCCGATGATCAAGTTCTTTATTCCTTTTTTTTCAGGGAAAATCAAACTCTTCAATACTGCCAAGGGATATCTGGAGAAACTCATTAGATAAGAGGAATATTAAGGAGAGATGAAGACTCAAATGTCATGTGGTCTTCTAGATGGGACTCTGGGACAGAACAAAGACATTAGGGGGAAACTAGGAGATCTAAATGAGGCAGAGACCTCACTTACTAATACTGCTAGTTCATTAATGCTAATTACATATGCCACACTAAAGAAAGATGTTGGTAATCAGGGCAAAGTAGGAAGAGAGTGCATGGGACCTCTATCTTTCCAACGTCTCTGTAAACTGAAAACTGTTCTTAAAGTTTTTCTTTAAAAGAGGAGGGTGAGGAAAAGGTAAGAATGAAGGAGAGAAGAAAAAAAGAGAACAAAAAGAATAAGAAAGACATGGAGTATCCTAGAAGACATCTCCTCCAAAGTCTTCAGGGTGCTGAAAGGGCTCAGGACACCTGAACCTAAAACCTGCTTAAGCTTAGGAATTGATGCATCCTCATGAGCTCAGTGACCCAAGCACAAAACCTAGCTTTAAACAGTGGTCCATGCGTAGTTGTTGGATTAAAATGTATTTTCAGCAAGGAAAAAAATCAAGAGGCAGTAAAAGAATGATTTCTTGGACTAAAAATCAAAACTGAAAATATACTTAGTTTGTTTAAAAAACACTTGTTGTAGGGATTTCCAGTTCCATAGAGTTTGTTTCAGCATTTAAAAATGGTTTTATGGGCTGGGGAGCTAGCTGACTTGGTAAAATGTTCCCCCTACCAGCATGAGGACCTGAATTCAATCCCCAGGACCCATGTGGAAATGCCAGGCACAGTGGTGTGCGCTTATAATCCCAGTACTAAGGAGGCAGAGGCAGGAATTCCTGGGGCTCACTGGCCAGCCAGCCTATCCTAATTGGTGAGCTCCCAGGCAATGAGAGACCCTGTCTTAAAAGGAGTATATTATAAACTGAAAATGACATGGGAGGTTGTCCTCTGGCCTCCGTATGCAAACATACACATACACATGTACACAGACATGTGAACCCACATGTGCCCAAACATGAACACACACTCACACATTAAAAAAAAAAAAAAAAAAAAAGAATGTGGTACGACAAAACTTTAACCTTAATGCAAAAAATATCACTTAATTCCACCAGGACCATTTTTTGCCCTGAAGCGAACCCAGAAGAAAAGCACCCTTGTAAAAAATAATTGTTAAAATCAAGGCAGAAAATACACAGAGATCAAGTATGTATGATATGAATAGTTGTAAGCAAAGAACAAAGGCTTAATTCTTTCTCATATAACAAAAAGTAAACATATTAGATTTTTGTGACTACTACTATTTGAAGAACGTAAACTAAAAAAGTTGGAAGTGCTCATGTAATTTGACTGTAAAAATTGTTGAATGTTCATCTCATGAAAGTCACTTGGCCAATGGCAGTATAAACAGCATCTCATCTGCGAGGGGTATTTCAGAGTCATTTATAATCTAGACGCTGCAATTTTCAATTTTCATATTTATCTTCAACATGGTAAAGTCTTGTAAAGATTTAGACTTTTAAAAAGAAACTGTAGATGAAAGGAAAGATGACTGCCATGTTTAAGCAGAGCTTGCTATCTGACTGCATGTGTGTGCATTTTTTAATGATTCATCAGATATTTTAATTCCGAAGGTTTATTTTGGTTCATTATTACCTTTTAGAATTCTCTGCATTTTAGTATAATTCTAATTATAGTGTGTGTGTGTGTGTGTGTGTGTGTGTGTGTGTGTGTGTGTGTACATATGTCTACCTTGATGTCAGTTCTCAGTGGCCTGGAGCTCACCAAGCAGGCTAGGCTGGCTGGCCATCTGGCTTCACCTTCCCAGTACTGGGATTACAACTGTATACTCAAAGCCTGGCTTTTCACATGGGTGCCAAGGATCTGAACTCAGCCCTTCAGGCTTGTGTAACAAGCATTTTGCCATCTGAGCTATCTCTCCAACTTTATAATTTTAATATCTTAAAAAATAACTTTTATGTCCATTCTCCCAAAACTCCATTATCTTGATCTCACTGTGAATCCGTTTCTGTTGTCTGTTTTCATTTGGTTTTTAGTCAGATCCTATCTTCTTGTTTGCATGGTTCTTTCCTACTGCCAGAAATTCTATGTGGATATTGCCAAGGGAATCAGTATGGTATGGCCTCTCTGCAGACAGAACATGCACATGCTTCTTGCAGACAGCTGGGCTGAGGGCAGAGGGCCTCAGAGTACCTCAATGCAGTGATTGCAGTCACCGCCTAGGGTGTGGAATAACATTTGATCTCGTTCTCATTTGGGGGAGCTCCTTACATTGCACTAGCCTCCAGTATCTGGGCTGCTCGTCCCATCAGTGTCCACTGCTCTCTTAGTTTTCTTCACCTGCACTACAGCTTTCAGAATCAGCAGTCACCTTTAGGAACAAAGTGAGCCCAGATTCCAGCTTCACCCCAGCCATGGTTTGTTTCCTCTGAAACTCAGGTTGAGATTTGATTCCTAATGTCGTAGTGGTAGGGGGCTGGGGGCTTTTCAAAAATTAAAGGTGTTTTCATGGGATTGGGTTTGTTAGGGAAATACTGGGCTGCTGTAAAGCACAGTTACCTCTTGTGGTTTGCCTCCTTCACATGTGACCACATGGCCTGTGTTTGATCATAAGCTCAAAGTGACATCCAGTCTTCACTGGAAGACTGACAGCTGCTAGCAGGATGCTCTTGGACTTTCCAGCTTCCAGAACTTGAACTCAACTACATTTCTATTATTATAAATCTTCCAGTCTCAGATATTGTGGGATAGCAAAAGAAAACTAAGACAACCTGCATGGATGTTTATCAAGATCATAACTCCATTATTCTTTGCAGTCTTCTTGACTTTGCAAACAATTTTAAATTTGGAGGCTGTTTCTGCTGCTATTATTGTTGTTGCTTAATGCTTAATTTAGCTCCTCTACCTGTTCACCATGGTCTAAAGACATAGCATTTCATTGATGGAAAAGAATATGTCCACATAATATCAATTACTTTTATTTACTGTCAATAAAAAGCCATAGTAATTTGAACAACAATGAAGTCCAAGATACTTTGTGTCATAAAACTTAGATAAGCCAGACTGGGCTGAGGCTTGGCCTGTAAAGTGCTCACCTTGAAAGCATGAGGACCTGAGTTTGATGCCCCAGAACCTGCTTTAACAAAGCCTGGCATGGTGGTGTGTGCTTGTAACCACCATGCTAAGAAGGTGGAGTTCACTGGCCAGCTAGTTTAGCCTATTTGTATGTTCCAGGTCTACAAGAGACCTGGTCTCAAGAAACAAGGTAAATAGTGCCTAAGAGCACCTGAGGTTGACCTCTGGCTTCTACACTCTCTCTCACACACACACATACACACATATATACACACAAACATACACACTCACATATACACACACATTCACACATGTGTGTACACATACATGTAGATAAACACACACACATACATGCACACAGAGACAGAAGCACACAATTACACAAAATTAGATAACCTTCAGAACTAAAGAAATTCCTGTTTAGATACTGCAATTGGAACAAATTACATAATTTGACACCATGAAATAAGTTTGCATTCACAAACACTTCTCTTTCAAACTCACAAATTTTAGCAGCAGAGCAACTAAACAATTGCAATGCATATAAATCACATAAAGACTTGCAACCTCTTTAATTGAGTGTTATTTCCTTATTCACTTAATCAAAATAATACATGGAAGTTTGCAAAAAATAGCTTGGCAATCACAGTTCTTCAGTTTGTTTGTTTGTTTTGGGGGGGTAGTAAACATTCTCATGCTGTCTATGACCAGATCGTCACTCTGCTTCCCACTTTGGACTGTTTGAGCAGACGCCCGTGGCAGCTACTGCCCTCACCAGATGAAGATGTCAAGATGAGCACAACACAGCCCTTAACTGGAAAGAAGATACCACACACCTTAAAGCAGCTGGTTTGGGTTACAATTGCTCAGTCTTATTGTTAATAATCAAAATTTTTGATTTAGTAAAAAAGAGATGTATCAGAGAAATGATTTGGTTGTTGAGCGTGCACACTGCTCTTGCAGAGGACCAGAGTTCAGTTCCCAGCACCCATATCATCTGACCTCTGGCTTCCTTTAACTCTACCTCCAGGGCTTCTGACGCCTCTCTCCTCCTTGGGCACATGCATACATTCACACAGACATAAACATATACACATAATTAAAAATAAAATAAAGTCTTCTTTAAAAAGGAGAGATGTTTATTACATAAACTGCATTGTAATAATCAGTTAGGCAATTGACCTCAGTCACAGTATCTCACTGTAGTTGGGAGGCAGACATGAAAACCAGTCTTACAGCCCTCCATGATATTGTAGTTGAGTTATGGACACAGAGCTATGGAGATGAGTGGCTAGGTGTGTCTAAGCAGGAGTTGGGGAGAAGCCTCCTCAGGGGAATAAGCATTTCAGCCTACTCTTAAAAGGATTATTTAAATATTAGTAAAGCAAAACATAGGAATATATCTTTACGGGTTTTACCCTAAGCCAGATACCCAAATGTGTCCTCTTACCTCCCTGCCTCACAGCTGTTCTCACATGATCGACACTCATCTTTTCCAAGTGCATATGTCATCACTCATTTCCCATCTTCTCGGTGAATCCAGATCCCTTGGTCAACATCCAAAGCCTTCCCCACTCCAAGGCCACCAATAGTCTACTCCTGGGCCCTGCTGTGCCTCCCAGGCACGGTGTTTGCTACAGCCCGACAGGACCCCTCATGTTATCATCCCTTATCAAAGCAACACCTGCCTCCATGACTTTGGCATCTGTGTTCTCAACCATGTGTAAGAGCTCTGTGCTTTTTTTTCTTGGCAGTCAAAGAAAGCCTGAATTAGTAACTGACACTTAAACCTGGTGATCAGGGATGGACCAGACTGTGGGGCCATAGAGCTCCTAGGTCAGTGCCCAGCACGGAACTGGTTCTCAGTGTTTTGGATGAATTACTAAATAAAAGAAATATATCAAAACTTAACATGATCATGGTTCAAGGGTAATGGAATAACCTAGAAAGAACCAAGGTACTACCTATGAATGGAGATTATCTTTTTCTCAGAATTTTATACACTCACTCTCTCTGACATGTTGCTGCCAAATCTCTCAAAGATATTGCCCATCATTTGAGACTAGGAGGACATCACAGTTAACAGTTTTGTTGATATAAATTGGTTTGTTGGATCTTGATAATAAAGGAAAATATAAGATGTTTCAACCACAGCTCTGGAAGTTTATATGTAATTATACATAGCGGAATGTAATAGTAAGTAGCTCTAGCCTTTAAAGCTCTCTTGAGGCTGAGTTTGTGTTGTTCTCACTCTTTCTGGCTGTAAATCTCAGTTACTATACAGTGGGTCTTTACAGATCTACCTGTGGTTCTACTTTTTTATTAGGAACAAAAAAAATCTAGAAACAATTTCAAATCCTTATTTGGAGAAATGTACCAGTCAATAAAATGTCTGACTGTGATGTGGATGCCTATAATCTCAACAACTTTTGAAGCTGAGGCAGGAGGATTGCTGCACATTAAAGACCAGGCTGGGCTACAGAGTGTAGCTCTGTCTCAGAAAAAAAAAAAAATCCAGAAAGGAAGAAGAAAGAACTTCTGAGGTCTGGTTTAGCTAGCACTTGCACAATTAACCACAGTATATTGTAGTTATATATAATGTTGGCACCTGGGGAAACTGGGCAGAGAGTGAGGAAGTCTTTGTTGTCTCTTTGTAATTTCTCCATACAACTAAAAACATTCCAAATAATAGTTATTTTTCAAAGAATGTTGATGATAAGACCTATGTTTAAAGCAAATGTCACCTACAGAAAAGTCCAATTCCCTGGTGGCAGACCCACTGTATCCCACAGCTTGACCTGTCCCTTAGGCAGAGAAATGCATGGTCTCCCTCACCCCTGCCCTGAGCTCCTTCCGCTCACCTTCCTTACTGGGTTTTACGTCTATGTATATATTATAGGAGCCATTTGGGCATCGCTCTTGTGTTATGTGCGATGTCCTTACCTAGAGCTGAGAGTCTCCAGACCCCTCATTAAGCTGGAAAGCCACAGGAAAGTCATCAATAGTCCCCACAGAACAGTACTCAACAGAACAGCAAATAACAGTGGCCTCTGATATAAATTAGCATTAATATTATAATAAAATAAGCACACAGGCTGGCACGGCAGCCAGTATCCTTCATGGGTTTTCTAAAGTATGGCCTTACAGCAAATTATCAACGAAACTGATGAACGAAAATATTTAAACATCCAGTGATGTGAAATATCAGATCATTAGCCCAAGTGCCTGCATATCTATGCTATAGGGAATCTAAACTTTATAATAAAATCATAAAGGCTCCATTCTTCTCCAAGACCATCAACTGACACATGCGCCTTTTTTCCCTCTGGAGCCGCCAAGAAGAGCATTGTCTGTAAGAGCGTACAAAAATATTCTTGCAACTCAGATGCTGGAATCCACAGGATCCAAGAGAGGAAAGACTATTGGGAACAACCTAGCTAGGAAGTGTTTTGCATGACCTCTAAAGAGAGACTAGACATAGGAACAATTAGACCCACGCCCAGTTTCCAGGTGGCTATCAGAACTGTTTTCTCCTTATCGTTAGGGAGTGAGGGAAAAAAATTCCAGGTGACCTCCCAGACCACCTGGCGAGCAGCTGAATGCTCCCTGGGTAAAGCAGAGGAGATGAAAGAGGGCAGCTCAGAGGAGGGGTTTTAAATTACAGATCTCGGGTCTCAGTGTGCAGGCTCAGGAATGCTTGGAGCACTGTGAGCCACAAAGAGCTCTGCCCAGCAGACTGGCTCTACAGTGTGTCTTAATCAGAGTTCCTTTGGTTCATCCATCCATCCATTCATCCGTTCTATTTACAAAAGAATCCAGGAACATACACAAGCAAGACAAGGTGGGAGGGCTTTTACTTGCAAAATTTAGTTTGGGGTTTTTGGTTTTGTTTTTCTGTTTCTGTTGTTGTAGATGTTGAGACAAGGTTTCAGACTGTAACCCAGACTGGATTGTTACTGGTTAGCTCAAGCTGACCTTGAACTCATATCCTCCCACACGCTGGGGCTGCAGCCATGCACCACCATGCCAGGCTGTACTTGAAGACTTGAGAGGATCCTTCTTCCACATGTTCTTCCCTGTGGGAAGCAGACACATTGGGCTAGCTCTTTCAACTCTCAGGTCACTGAAAACAGAAAGACTTGAAGAAATGACTGGATGATGTTTCGCTGAAATTGGCAGGTTCCCATCTCCGTTTTGAATACATCACATTTAAAGCCGCCTTTCTGCTGCTCAGAGGCACCGAGGTAGGTCAGGTGTCTCCCATTTCTGATGAGGTCTGTCCTAGAGAGGGAGGCTTCTTCTAGGCTACATCACGCCATCAGCTGACCTGACTCCTTGAATTTCCTTTCTCAGTGGCCACTCTGTCAACACTCCTTGGATGTTATTTTTTTCTCCCAAACATATGGACAGTGAAGTAATGTAGAACTCACTCCTTGAACCGGTAGTCCTCCTCTAGCTAAGGTCATTTTCTAGAACATGCTATCTAGTATTACATAGATTTAAGGGAGGAAAGGTTTGTTTTGGCTCACAGTTTGAGGGTCCAGTGTGTCATGGAGGGACGGCAGCGGGAGTGGGAGGCAGCTGGCCACACTGTGTCCACAGTCAGGAAGCTGAGAGAGATGAAGGCTGGATTCACTCACTTTCTCCTTTGCGTCCAGTTGATGCTGCCACCCACCTTCAAGGCGGGTCTTCCTGCTGGAATGAAGTCTCTCTGGAAATGCTCTCACAGGCATGCTTCGAAGTTGGTCTCCTAGGTGATTCTGAAGTTTGTCACATTGACAACCATGATGAACCAGACATATAATTCACTTGGAGATGATGGTCCCAAGCATGTACCTCCAGCATAAACAGTGACTTATCCTCTACACTTACATGTCCAGGTGCCTCCGCAGCACCGCTGTTCGCATGCTCAGTGGGCGTCTTTATTTGATGCATGCAGAACTTAACTATTCTGCCTTCAATCCTGTTCCTTTCACAGAAGTTCCCAACAGCAAATACCAACACCAATTGTAGTGGTTAAAACCAATTCTACAGCATCGTCTTTGATCTCTGGTTTCTTATAACCCCACAATTTGCTCCATATTCACCCAATGGCCATATCTTGAAGTGAATCCAATGACTTTTTTTCTAAATTGTTGTTATCACACACACACACACACACACACACACACACACACACACACACACCCCACATGCCAATGTGCACATACACACAGAATAAAAAATAATTAGTTCCATTCCACTGTGTAGGCTCTAGCAATTGAACTCAGGTAGTCAGGCTCGGTGGAAAGCACCTTGAACATTATGAGCTGCCTCTCTAGTCCCCAATGACCTTCTGAGACCTCCGATGAATCACAGTGGTAGAAGTTCAGTGATTACATTCTTCTTCCTACTTCTGTCCTTGTTTCCTGTGGAATGTCCATGACGAGGCATCAGAGAGTCCCCTCTGTTCTTCAATCTCCTCCCGACTGCCGACCCTTAGTTGAAAAAACGAGCCTGAAAGTGATGTAAGCAAGTTCAAATGGCCTGCCGCCTAATCTGTTCAAAAATAAGACTCACTATCAACAAGTTAATTAATTCTCTGGGGTCATTAACTATCAGAAGCAGGCAGAACCTCACAAATCAGTTAGTTCTAAGGTTCAGTTTGTCACCCTGTCCCTGACAAGAACGTCAAAGCAGAGACACAGGAAATGCCACTGTGGGCAGATGAGGGCTCTGCTCCTGCTACTTCCCCAGAACTAGGATTTGCAAATTTTCTCTTTCCCCGGAAAATCTTGCAGATTATAGGTCACATTTTTCTCCCAGGTCAGTTTGTTTCATCTTTGGATAGCTTATTAATTATAGAAGTTACGTGATTCGCCTTCATAAAAGGATGTGTTATTTATAACCTAGTTTTAAAATGAAGTGTGACAGACAACATGTTGTTCCCAACTTACCATTCTGTTGAATTCTAAGGTCTCTTTAGGGAGTGAGTTCATGTTCTCACCAAAGTCCATGAAGAGTTTTTATCATCAGAACCGCAGTCCTACCCTCGTTGTGGCTGGCTCGGATCAGCCACCATGCCATGTCTACTGCAGTGGTCACACTGTCCCAGGAGTTTCCCAAAGAGAAACGTAGCTGAGAAAACCCCTTCCTTTCTAAGAGACTATATTTGGAGGGCCAGTTTACCCTGCTGTCATAAGCATTTCAATATTTATTTTTAAAATAATTTCTAACTTGCGGGCTGAAAAGATGGCTTCCCAGTTAAGAACGCTCTTGCAGAGGACATGGGTTTTGATCCTAGCACCAACATGGTGGCTCACGACAATCTGACTCCAGTTCTAGGGGATCTGAAACTCTCTACCAGCAATTGTGGGCACTGTGTGCCCATGGTGCTCATTTGTTCAAGCAGGCAAAATACCAACACACATGAATAAATCTTTTAAAAAATGCCCAGCTTGATATTGTCTGAAATATAGCATGCACATGAATATTCCCATTAAAATAATAAGCAAGTTATATTTGCAAGAGGGTGAATACATGCATGTGTGCATATATATATATATATATATATATATATATATATATATATATATATTTGTAGATTAGATTAGATAGTTAGTCCCTCTGCCTGTGACTGACCTCTTGTACTTTCCAATACTTCCTTTACTGATGGTAAGATGGTAACTGATTTTACTGAGTCTTTGTTCTGAGATAAGCTGTCTGAATTGTTGTTTGCATCATATCTATATGTGAAGCTGTTTTCTAGTGATAATGACATAGTCAATCAGTATTCAATAAGTAAATGAATTTATTGAGCCTAGCCCCGTTCAGTAACCAGAAGGTACTATGTGCTGTCAGCATCATGTTTCACCATCACTGCTGTAGTCCTCACATTCACTATCACCACCACCACCATCACCACCACCACCATCACCATCATCATCATCATCATCACCACCATCACCACCATCACCATCATCATCATTATCATCACCATCACCATCATCATCATCATCACCATCATCATCATCATCATCATCATCATCATCATCACCATCACCACCATCATCATCATCATCATCATCATCATCACCATCACCACCATCACCATCATCATCACCACCATCACCACCATCACCACCACCATCATCACCATCACCACCATCACCACCACCATCACCACCATCATCACCACCACCATCATCACCATTACCACCACCACCATCACCACCATCACCACCACCATCATCACCATCACCACCATCACCATTATCTTCATCATTCATCTCCACTTTGTTCCCTCCAATGAATTCCCTCCCATACACAATATTTTGACTTGTGAACTTTTTGCCTAAATAATTCTTAAAAAATTGTCATGAATTATTCACATTTCATAGTCTTGGTAAAACTCCACTATGTACAATATTTTTAAATATTTACTGCTAAACTTCACTGCTGATTTTTTTAAAATGTCATCCTTAATTCACTATATCTTAGTCACATGAAACGTAACAACTGGAGATGGTACCCAGATGTTTGCATTTAAAGCAATTACTCAGGAGATTGTACACAACATTTGGGGACCATTTAACCCACTCTCAACTCCTGCCATTTTGCCAATGCCATCACTGTGCCAGTGATTTTTAAGATGATGTAAGAGAACTTCATCCATCACTTCGTTAAAGTAACTCATGTCTGTAAATGTAATTCCTAGGGTCTATTTTTTAAAATGTTCACGTTCGTTTACTTTTGTGTATGAATATGCATACATGTATGGGTGGGTATGTGTGGAGGTCAAAAGACAACTTAAGGGAGTTTGTTCTCTCCTTCCACTATGTGGACCCTGGGGATCAAACTGAGGCTGTCAGGTTTGGTGGAGAGTATCTTTACCTGCTGAGCCGTCCATCTCACCAGGCCCTTTGGACCTATTCACAGAATAAAATATATATTTGCTATTGTTTGGATGAGTCTCCCAAAGTCAATATTTGGATACTCAAGCCTCAAAAAGGCAGCAGTACCAAGAGGTAGGACCTTTAAGGGCTCTTTGAGTCAGGGGACACCACTCTCATAACAGACTGGGTATTGACGGAATTGGTTAGTTAATTTGGGAGTGTTTTCTTTAAGGAAGGACTAATCTTATTGACTCTTGGGTGCTCACTTTCTGTACCTCTGTCTTTACCTTTCTGCCATGGATCATGGCACAGATACAGGAGCCAAGTCTTCCCCTGACATTAGCACTTTGCTACTAAACTTCTAGAAGTATGAGCCAGTTAGTATCTTTTCATCATAAATTATTAAGCCCATGGTATTACAGTATTGTAACACAAAACAGACCAAAGCATTATGTTATTGTTATTATTATTATTACAAAAGTTTCTGTTTCCAGGGGAAATGTAAGGATTAGGTTAGTGAGTGAATAATTCTAACAAGTCAAGGCTCCTTAGGAATTAAGTTCCTTATGTGTTTGGAAAGATGCAGATGTGAACAAAGCAGGCTCTACACTGTGGTCATAATGTAACACAGTTCTAGGAAGGCTGCCTGTTTCCCTGATTTAATTAGAAGACTAAGTCTGGTAATACAACACCGTTGTCTATGACGAGAGTTGTTGCAGATCCTGTTTAGAGTGCTGTAAACTCAACTTCTTGTGTCTAGTGTCAATAAAATTTTGTCAGATATCCAGAATTCATCCAGACAGTGGGACCCTGGGGTGGTGGGGATGATTTTCTTACACAGGTTATAGAAGTCAGAATTGCTCTTTTGGAGCCGTACTCCATGTTCTGAGTGTGCAGTTAGACGGGGCTTCCCCAGGGCTGATTTTAATCATGCCGCTCTAGAACGTTTCCTTCTCAGATGACGAGTGAGGGACTAACAGAGAACCATGCCAGGTAACACAGCAGCAACAGAACTTTGCTTTTTGGTGCCTTTTATTTTCTCGCCTCTTCCCTTTTTGCTGTTGTGTACTTGTTTAATAGAGCATGCCAGCCATCTCTTTCATTTTATTCAAATGACTCCAGAGCCCAGAGAGTGTGCTGCTTTTACTGATACATGGCACACTGGTCTTCTAATAGTATATTCATATATGTACCCATGTATATAATCTGAATTTTTAAAAAACTTTGGCTGTTTGTCAATTTCTAGGAAAAAAAAAATCTCCACTTTACCATGTTGAGTTGGCATCATGCAAAAATGAACAGCCATAGTGGTCTGAAGATGTTACATTTGTTCCCTTGTGAGTACTGTATTAAATATAAAAGGTCTTAGTTACACGGATTTGATGACAGAAACTAACACTCTCTAAAGAAAACAAAATGACGCAGCCACTCTCTTGCATGGTATAGATGAGACCAGCACTCGACAGCAACACACAAGGCACAGGAATCAAGCTGGAGGCTTTAAAATAAACACTGACTTTTTGCAAGATGATATTGGGCCACCATCTTTTATCACCAAGGTGCCCATTCATCTCTTGACAGCTGGTACTAAAATGACCTTAGGTATTTAAAAGTGCATATGAGGGCTGGGGATATAGCCCAGTGGTTAAGGGCACTTGCTGTTCTTGCAGAGGACCTGGGTTTGGTTCCCAACACATACATGAAGACTCACAACTATCTCTAACTCCAATTCCAGGGGATCAGACACCTTCTTCTGGCTTCTGTGGGCACTGGGCATGCATGTGGTACGTAGATATATATGCAGGCCAAACACATATAAAATAAAAATAAATAAATCTTTAAAAGTGTAAACTAGTGAAGTATTTTACTACATCTAAAATTGCAAAGTCACTGAGGTCTTCAAACGAAGAGAAAATACTGTGCATGGTGATGTAAAAGGATGATTAGACCATAGAATCCTGCATTTGGAAGTGACCTAGATAATTTTCAGTCCAAACTCCCAAGTATAAATATCTAAATGCAGAGTAGATTCTATGTGTTCACCTAGGAAATGTACCACATCTAGCAACTGCTGTTATACGAGCTCATTAGTTCAAATACAAACACATTTAGCTCCTTGGACTTGCTTTCCCACCTGTAAGCCCTGGATCCTTGCTTCTGCCCCTGGCATTTTCTCTTCTGTATTATCTCTGAGAAGCTCAGGTATTTATCAGTTAGTGCAATGCACAGATAACTTGATAATCACAAATCCAAATTTTCCTTCCTGGGCTAAAAAATAGGTCTTGTTCAGGGTGCATTATAGTCCTTGGTAGAAGGATTTTAAAATGAAAGTAGGAAGAAGAAGAAGAGTTGGAGCATCCTGGATCTGGGATTTCTATTCACAATAAGGGACCCAGGACAGCTAGAGACTGTGACCCTGAGCCACGTTCCCTTCCCAGCCAGGTGCTGTCCCACCAGTGAGAGGGTTCTTGAGAAGGGTCTTTCAGCTGGATGTCACCTCTGCATTACTTGCTTCTTCATCCCTCAAATCTGGAATTGTCTGCAAATTCAAGTAATACCGTGGCTACATGGAGGACTGAGCACATGCAATCCCAACTGTTTAGGGACTGTTCTGGTCCAGCTGGGTTGTCTAGTGCTTAAAGGCAATATCTGCCAAGCCCAACAAGCTGAGTTTGATCACTGGAAACCACACAGTGGAAGGAGAGAACTGACTGCATATGCACCATGTGTACCATGGCGCGTGCGCACACACATGTGCATGCACACACACACACACACACACACACACACACACACACACACAGAGTGGGGGGGACAGTTTCCTGTAGCTGTAATAAAAGTATCTGAAATGAGATAATGTATCAAGAATAGACATTTGTTTCCTATAGTTCTAGGAACTTGAACTTGTAAGTCCAAGGTCTAGGGCCTGTGCCAGGTAGGACACTGCTCCTGGAAGGGACTCTGTAAAGTCCCAAGCAGTAAGACATGGATGAAAACTGGCCAGGCTGGCTTTTATTACAGCCCCTCTCTCAGGATAGCTAATTCACTCCGTCATTGTCTCAGGACTCTCTCAGTCCATGAATGGATTGTTCCATTCAGAAAGGCTGGGCTCTCATGATTCAGTCACCTCCCAAAGGCCTCACTCCCATCATTAACATATGACAGAGGACTAAGTTTCCGACATAGGAATTCCAGGGGCACACCCAAACCCAGAAGAATGAATTAGCTCGAAAATAATTGCACAGTAGCATATCAAAAAATGCAAACCATTATGTAATACGCAACATTGAAAGGAAATGTGCACATTGGACTTGATAAGAACACACAGCAAGAATGGAAACAATATGAATATTTGCAATGTTATGTTTGTTAAATAAGTTATGATTATCCATGTAAGAAAATATGATGCAACCATAAAAACTAGGACACAAACAAGTAACTATCATTTAGGAAACATTTCACATTATATGAAGTGAAAAATGAGATTTACAAGTACTGCACTATAACTTTTCATTCCAGAAAGAATAGTCACATTATTTTATGACTGTTTATATTTTATGACATATACGTATGGTGGAAAACTGGAAATTCAGGTAATAAAATAACAAAGGCTATTTACAGATATGATTTATGGGTAGGTTTTATTTTAATCTGTATGTTGGTCTGTATTTCCTTTTTATAGCATATATATACATATATACTTTATTGTATAATATAAAACCAGTGACATTGGTTTTAAGTACTCATATTTGGGGAGTGAATAAGAGGTAGGCACCTTCCTGGATGAAGAGGTGATGTATCACTAAGTCCTATGGTGTGCTTGCAACAGTTGATGACTGGATTGGAAGAAGGGCAGATGGAAAAGCCTTTCAATGGGAAGGACCGTCATGAGATGAGGAAGAAAAGCGCTGAGAGAGCGGAAGGGAACCAGTACTGAAGCTGAAACTGAAGCAGGGGACAGGAGCTTTAATGGTTACCCTCTGAGCGTCTGCACACACCGTTCCCACTGCTCAGAACATCTTCCACTGATGGGGTCGCCCTTCGACCTCCAGCGGCAGTTACTGCGCATGGTTTGATTTTGCCCCAACTGTGTCCTCTCCAGGCCTGTGTTGCTGTGCAGAACAGAGTGTATCACAATAACTGAATTCGTTTCAATGTTTTTGTTTGTTTGTTTGTTTGTTTTTAAATAGCAAGATTCACCAGGGTCAGTAGATCTTGAAAATAAGTGAGAACTTTCTTTCTTTTTAAGTTCAGTTCTGTTGTATAATAGATGAACAGGACAAGTTTGTGTCAGATTAACTAGAACTAAATTTAATTCAGTTGAAACAGTTTTGGGAATTAGCTAGCAGATGATCTCAATGGGGCTGGGGAGTGGCTCAGTCAATAGAGTGCTTGGTGCACAAACACACGGATCTGACTTTGGATCCCCAGGACACACACTAGAAAGCATGTGTGATGGCTCCCACCTATAATGCCAGCTTTAGGGAGGCAGACAGTGAGATGGAACTCACCGATCAGCCAGTCTTGCTGAATCTGAGAGTTCCAGGATCAGTGAGAGAGCCTGCCTCAAAAACACAAGGTGAAGAGTATCACAAGCCAGCTCCCTCCAGCTTCCACATACTCATACACACACATATGCACACGTGCACACAAACGTATAGACGTGTATACACGAAGTAGGGAGGAGGGGTTAGGTTTAGCAGAATTTATAATTGAAGGTCTTAAGCATGTTTATCATTGGTTTTCAAAAGACAGGTTATTCCTGCACAGGAGCTTGTGAATGACCTTTGTTTTCATATCAGTCTGTGTGTATTTCAAGAAGCTGGATGAAGAGACTGTTACCATTCTTCCAACTTTGTTCCCAGAGAAAAGATGACAGTTTGGGAGAAACATTAGTGGACAATACTGCCCACAAGTATCACGCACTTAACCATCTGCCAAGAAGCAAAAGCATCTTGCATGTTGCAGGTTATAGATTACTGATAAAAATGGAACAGATTCATGACTGATATTTACAAAAAGAAATATGTCAGTAAATTCCTCTAATATCAAATTATTCTTAATGCTCGTAGTACTTGATGAAACACACTTTGCATTTTTACCATGTTGTCACAGAAATTATCACATTTTCCCCTAATAACACTCATTTTATTTATTTTTAAAACAATGTAAACAGATTATTACACATATGGTGGTTTGGATGGAAATGTCCCCCATAGTCACATGTATTTAAACACATGGTTGCCAGTTGCTGGTGCTGTTTGGCAAGGTTAAGGAGTCTTTAGGAGATAGAACTTTACTGGAGGAAGCATGGCAGTAGGGGTCGGCTTTGAAGGCTTACAGCCTTCTCCTGCTTCCTGTTCTCTCTCTCTCTCTCTCTCTCTCTCTCTCTCTCTCTCTCTCTCTCTCTCTCTCTCTCTCTCTCTCTCTCTCTCTCCTTCCTGCTTCTGATTGAGGTGTGATCTCTCAGCTTCCTCCTCCAGCTGCCATGCCTGCCTTCCCTGCCATGATGGATTCTCTCTCTTTATGGAATCATCAGCCAAAATAAACTCTCTTCCTGAAGTTGCTTTTGGTCATGGTCTTTTATCACGCCAGAAGAGTTTATCTTGACTTACAGTTCCAGAGGGTTGGAGGCTTCAGAACAGGGGCAGCATGGCAGCAGGCAGTGGCAGCAGGAAGCTAAGAGGCCAGATCTTTCACAGCAAGCACAAAGCAGAGAGAGAGAGAGAACCGGAAGTGGGAGAGAGGGTAAACTCTCAAAGCGGGAGCCTAGGGATGTCATTCCTCCAGCAAGGCTGACTGTCCCCAAACAGCACCACCAACTGGGCACCGAGTGTTGAAAGGCCTGAGCCTGTAGGAGACATTTTCATTGAAAACATCTCACAAAGCCACACACTTGATCCCTTTCTGTTGAAGAGCTGTTTCTCACAGCACTGCTCTGAAGACATGGTTTGCTGTGCCTGGACTGTTGGATAGAGAGCCACCAAATGCTGACGGAGCTCAGAGTCAAGCCAGTCCCCTGTCCTCCAATTCTTCTTCACCCGTAAGTTCTTTAGGGATTTCTTGTACATGTGCTTTGCTAGTCGGAAAAAAACAATTGTTTTGATGATTTCACATACAAGTTTTCATACCTTTTGTTGACTGTACTGTTATTTCCTACTAAGAGCATGAAGATCATTGATACCACAGTCTCCCCAACATGCACTTATAACCAACTGGGGGTGTCTACAAAAATGTTCCCCCAGTTCCTCTCCAGGGGAAAAAAGATACAACTCTCTTGAACATAGCATCTGCTCCTATCAACCTTGACCTAGATATCAACTAGATATCAACAAAATAGAAATGTAGTTTCTGTCAAGGCAGATGTGGGCAGAGGAACCTCACTACTCAGTTATATGCTGTAAAACACTATTTTGTTTTTTCCTCTGAGTAGTTAAAATGCATTTAAGAACAAGTTTCTCCAACATGGAATTATTCTATCTTCTCTTTTGAAGAGAAGGAAATAGAGTTAAAGGCCTTTCATTCTTGGTGATGGCTTTCAAGCATTAATAACTGGGTCAAGAGAGAAAGCAGCAGACAGATGCACACCAGGATCCGCTGGGATGAGTTGATTGTAATAATAATAATTCTGGTCTCAAATTTCTCTGCTAAAGAACAATGAGGAACTAACACAAGTATTTATCTCTTTGGTGTCTCCACAACCATTTCCCTAGTACAAGCCCCTTATATTGATGGCATAGACATTGGGGATATTGAGTATCCTGTGTGTATGAGCATCTTACTGTGTTATCCCCATTATTTATTGACTGGCCTTTTCCTGGGGCTTCCAGAGTAGAAAATCTTCAGTCTGCCCCGTGAATCTTCTTGTTGTTAGATGACACAAGGCTTACACAGATCATACCATAAAATTTTAGTGAAAAAAAAAATACGGTACCTATTGGAAAATTCTGCTGTGGGAAGCATAAAAGGGACATTTCATCCTGCCTTCTTCCCAAGGGAAATGTGTAGAAGGAAAAATGGTAACATACCCTTAATGTGAAATGATAGAGCCTCTTTTCCAAATTGTGTGTGTGTGTGTGTGTGTGTGTGTGTGTGTGTGTCTGTGTGTCTGTGTGTCTGTGTGTCTGTGTGTCTGTGTGTCTGTGTGTGTGTTTCCTTCCACTGTAGGTTCCAGGGATCAATCTCAGGTCATCAAGCTTGCTGAGCAAACCCTTTTATCTCCTGATCCCTCTTGGAGCCATGATGAAGCGGCTTATCTTCCCCACCCACTGGGTGTTCCCCCAAAGCAGCTGCAAATTTGAGGTAATCTAGTCAGCAGAGGCTACAGCCAGGGTGGATCCCAGAGGCAGAACATGGATCTAGCAACTGCACAAAGACAAGGCCTTTCAAATGATTGGGTTGGGTCCTCAGGACCTGGAATCATGGCACTGCAGAAGTCTGAGACTTAGGAGAAGATGTGGGCTCTAGCAGAACACATTCACAGCGAGAGATGGGAGAGCCAGTGCTGTTACAGTCAGTTAATATCTGCCTTGTGCCTGCTTGAGAATGCAGCTTCCCAGCATTTGGTTAATGCTGTGATACCTGACTCACAGCAACATGGTACAGAGTGAGGGAAATGATGGACGTATCCACCCTTCTCCTATCTCTTCATTTCTTCATGGTCACTCACATTCCCATCAGCAGTGTCTAATAGTTCCAGTTTCTCTGCATAATCTCAACACTTCGCAGGTTCTTATTATTGAGTTTTGAGAACACTTTACTTTTCCTTGGTATAGGTGTGTGTGTGTGTAGGTATGTGTGTGTGTGTGTGTGTGTGTGTGTGTGTGTGTGTGTGTGTGTGTGGGTATGTGTGTGTGTGTGTTATTCATGAGAGGCAAGTTCTCTACCTATCTCTGAGTCACTTTCAGTCCTTGTATGTTTTTTTATATAACTCTTCTGGAAAGAACTTCAAAAATGGATTCTAAAAGTCAAATGAAAATGCAATGTACCCAGCCAGGACAGCCCCAAACCAAAATGCATTAGAAAATCATATTATCCAACACTAGCTGCTTTCCAGGCTCATCATAAAGATTCCCTTATCAAAACAATGTGGTTGTGGCATAAAAACAAACAGGTCAAGGGAACAGAGTTTCAAGGCTAGGTGTAGAACAACACTGATTTGAAGAAAGTGTCAAGGCAATGCCAGGAACAAAGGATGATCTCTTTGGCTAGAACAATTGAACCAAAATGCATAAAGTGTTGACCTCTCTCATTATCTTGTACTACACATGAAACAGAAAGATTACGGAGTTAAACACACTACAGAAAATAATGACCAAGCATCTAATTTGTGGATTTCAGTGCAAAACCAAAACTCACTTTCTCATGTTCAAATATTGCTAAAACAGCCATGCATGGTGATGCAGAGCTATAATCCCAGCAGGATAATCAGGAGTTCAAGTCTAGCCTCTGCCATACTGTGAGGTTGAGGCCAGCCTCAGCTAAAGAGACCCTGTCTCAAAAACAACCAAAGCAAATAAATAAATAGACAGACAGACAGACAGACAGACAGACAGACAGACAGACAGACAGATAGATAGATAGATAGATAGATAGATAGATAGATAGATAGATAGATAAATGACGGCTAAGAATTTCAAGATGGCAACTGCAGAGTGCTGTAGCTCTCAGGGGCCCTTCCAATTACGTGACCCTCTGAGTGCTCAGAAGTTGCATGCCATGAAAGCTGACCTGCCTGGAAATACTGAACACTTAGAGGAAAACATCGGAAAAAACCTCCTTACCTTGTGTTAGAAAAGAAATGGCTTAGATTCCTAAGAGAATAAACTGATAAACTCAACTTTGTGAAAATGAAAATCTAAACAACTGCTCCCCAAAGAGACTGTTAAGTGAACAAAAAGACAAAACAGAGATTAGGAGATAATATTTGCCAAAATTAACAATAAATTTTAACATTGCTCACTTGTAAGATGCCAGACATAGTCCTTGGGACTTAACATTAATTTTTGTAGAGAGATCACACAGCATATATTTACTGAAGTGTATGTATCATAAACATAAAATAAAAAAAGTTCTACAGATATTCAATAATATGAAGCATTAAGCTGAGAAGCCTAAAGTGAGTGCAGAATATCAGCGTTCACTAAAATTTATCTCTTCCTTCCCATTTTTTTTCTGGCTTTAATATGAGAAATGCTTTTTAAAATTCACCTACTTCTAATGCCTTAAAACGTCTCCCAGATAAGGCATTTTTGATGACCACATCTGCCTGTTCACATTCAATATGTAAGATGCTCTTCTTATTTGACTTTTCTAAGACCAAGTACACCAAGAAGTTGTCAGTGCTTCCTAGATGCACATCAGCAGCCCTGACACAGGTAAGTGTGCAAGTGCCTAGTAAGAACAGCCTTGACCTTGACTTGTAATTCCCTAGCTCACTCTTTTGGAGCAAGGGACATTCCAGCCAGAGAGTCCATAATGGTTCCCAGTGCCCTGAAAGAATGCATGTGTCTCCTGTGGCCACTTCTAACATCTACAGGAAAGTAGGACACGGGAACACATGTGTTTCTGTGTGTCTGGACCAACCTGCTGGTCCCTTGCAGGCCTTAGAGAAAGAAAGACACAGGCAAGGACTTACAAGCTAAACAGTGCGACGTTTTTGGGTGCTCTTGTAAACACTGGGACACCAGCAATCTTAAATGTTCAGCAAGGGTCTGATGAGGGCTTAGAACGTCCCTCAAGACAGCCCCACAGATCTCTTCATCTCGAGTGGGTATATACAGGTCCCTCATCACCAAAGCTCTCTGATAATCAATGAATTGTTTCATTCTGGGTTTCCATTGAGGTAAATTCTGAGTCTCTAGCACTTCCATAGCAATGAGTTTGAACTAGCCTACCTCATTTTTACAAGTGTGAATATAACATTTTTCTGTAAAAGGAAGAGTCATGGGCAAGCTATGTTTCTTCCTTGAAGCAGTAGCGGTAACAACTTACAAGGTTAATTCAAATTCTGGTAATTACTGAACACAGAATTTTTTTTTACTTCAGTTTTTCTGTCATCTAAGTGTCTATGCTTCAGAATTTAAAAAGAAAGCACGCTGCATGAACTCCAGTGTTCTTTGGTTTCACAGGCCTAAAAGCACACGATCATATTCCATAATCCCATTGTTTACCGTTTTATGGAGCACTTTAATTTTTTATTGTCTTCATGCCTCCTGATTCAAAACGAAGCATACAATAGCTGTCTCTGCCTTCTGCATCGACAGGGTTCGGGGATCACGTTTTTCCCCGGCATTCTTCATCATCTGGTGAAGATCATTCCTTCGAACTAGCTGCATCACAGTAGCCCAATACTTCTACCTTTAAGCCCTGCCCTACAACAAGTCCTGGAACCGATGTTCGCCACAGGTAAGGTGTGGATCTCTGAGACAGAGCAAAATCCAAGAAGACTTGTCACATATTTACAACTTTAGTCTTATTGTTGATATGGTTAGCCTAGATAAACTTTTGATACATTCTATGTGCTCTGGGCATAGTGAGGTTTTTCCAAAAACGTGATTGAACACCCGTATGTATATATGTATGTATGTATGCATGCATGCATGTATGTATGTGTGTGTGCATGTATGTATGTATGTATTTCTAGTATCAAATGTGGTGATAACAAATACACTAGCTTTTGTCTACTTGGACTCCCTCTCCCACTTTCTATCTAAACTCACAGTATTTCCCTCTGTGTGTGTTTATATTAAGAATGTATAGGACTTTGGGAGAGAATGCTACTTTGCATTTTGTAACTGATTTTTCTCGGCAAGTATGGATGGAGACTGTGCACAAAAGCAAACAAGAATGTCATTTGTTTCCAATAACTAGGGACAGTGTGGCCTCTAAGGATTTGGGGAGAGGAAGATTGTTGTATCCATCTTTGAAACTGATATTTAATAGTCCACTCCATTCATCAGGAAGAAAGGAATGCACTCTGGGAAAATAGTGGCCAAATAGTCATAATGTACACACATGGCAAAACAAAGTACCTGCCTAGCATAGGTATTGGAGTTCTGAGAGGCAGGCGGGAGGAGAGTGAAGCCCATCCAGGGGTGGCCAGAAGTGAAGACCACATCTCTTTCAATTATCAGTGAAAATGAAGGCACCAGTCCATGTCATGTATGGGAAGGAAGAAAATTCTTGGGTTAATTCATCTCCTAGCGTGTCTAAAGGTGGGAAGACTTGCAGGGGGAAAGCACTCAGAATTCATTTCCTGTGAGCTGTGGGTTTTATGCTCATTTGCTATCCAAAGAGCTCTATTTTTTTTTCTTGAAGGGGACACACAAGCAACACTTATTTTTGAAAACTTGAACTGGTTTTTTTTTTTTTTGTTGTTGTTGTTGTTAAATTGCTAACACACACACACACACACACACACACACACACACACACACACACACACGCTCCTTAAGGGAACAGGACTTGTAGTAGGGTGGGGCCCAAGCAGGAGCACAGGGTCTGGAGATGTGAATGTTAATATTTTGTAGCCATACAGGGAAGCCTCTGAACTATTCTTATCCCCTTATTCAAAGCAAGGTGCCCTGAAATGTGTGAAGCCATGCATTAACGGCTTAAATTAAGTTACAGGTATAAATTTTACATGAATCAGATTAATATTATATGTCATGATCGTGTCCGTGCATTTTTTTAATTTTTGCGTGCTCTAACTTAACGCCCGCAAAGCAACTGCATGTCTTAAGCCCACTTCTGCTTCTGGACAAGTCCAAGAAAGACCCACCACGATCTTGGATCTTGTTTTATGTGTATTTCCCTTCATCAGAAACCCTGCATTTGATCCGGCTTCCGACATTCTTTTCTATTTTTCCTGTATTTTTTCTTTTGCTAAGCTTTAGCGTGCATATATACGCATACATACATATGGAAAGGATACCCATTCCATTCAATCATATGGGCTCCGCAATTGTGAAAGATGAATGATGATACCAAGGGGGGGGTTGGTAACACAGACAAATGAATCAACGTGCTTCTTGAAAGCAAGTCCTTCTGAAGACACTAGAATCTTAGGAACGGGTGCCTGGGAGCTGAGCTCCCCACTTTGAAGAACGACAGGGGACCTGCGAGCAAGGCGTATAGTCTCTCGGCATCCTGGGCCCGTGGAGAACACATTCCAGCCAGCACATTCCCCTAGTTCTTCCTAGGAACTTCTCTCGGTCTCTTCCCCTCCCTCGGGCACTCTCCATCCTGGCTCGACTCCCACCCAGTTCTCATTTTCTCAGATCCCCTCCCATAGCGTTGACGGAATGGAGTGCCCTTCCCATTGGCCCGAGCGTCATTCCCCGAGGTGGCACTGGCCTCCTGATTGGCTGGTCACTCCCGACCCCCCGCCCATTTCACCCTCCCACCCCCCCACCCCCCACCCCCCACCCCCGGGTTGCCCGGCGCCCCGCCCTCGCCACCTCCCTCCGCGCCACCGCCTGCGCGCTCAGCTCGCCCGAGTCGGGTTCTCCGGGCTACCCGGCCCGCGCGCTGGCCCCGCCCCCAGGGCGCGCGGCTCTACAAATACCGCTGCGCCGCGAGCCCGGCGGAGGCGTTGAGCGGGGAGGCGCGGTTGGGAGTCGTTACTTCGAGAGGGTAGTCGCCGGCTAGGGGAGTGCCGTGGCGGCGATCCACCTTAGTCGGAGCTCGGAAGGGAACGACTCAGACCAGGGTGGGCTACTTTATTTTTCTTCCGGGGCTTTTGATTTTTCTTGTCTTTTGCTTTGGGTCGAGTGTCGCTCACTGGGAACTGAGATCCGCTTGCCCAAACCCCGAGCGACCCTCTCCCGTCGATTTCTGAGGTTCGGGGTCGCCCAGTGCTGCGAGCGCGCCGGACGCACAGGCGAGGGGAGCAAAGCGCATCGCGGGCGGAGACCGGGAGCTCGCTCGACCGCTAGTCCCCCAGCGGGTCTCCTCGCGCAGGACGCGCGCGATGAAGGCGGTGAGCCCGGTGCGCCCCTCGGGCCGAAAGGCGCCGTCGGGCTGCGGCGGCGGGGAGCTGGCGCTACGCTGCCTGGCCGAGCATGGCCACAGCCTGGGTGGCTCGGCGGCCGCTGCCGCCGCCGCCGCGGCAGCTCGCTGCAAAGCGGCCGAGGCGGCGGCCGACGAGCCGGCGCTGTGCCTGCAGTGTGATATGAACGACTGCTACAGCCGCCTGCGGAGGCTCGTGCCCACCATCCCGCCCAACAAGAAAGTCAGCAAAGTGGAGATCCTGCAGCACGTTATCGACTACATCCTGGACCTGCAGCTGGCGCTGGAGACGCACCCTGCTCTGCTGAGACAGCCGCCACCGCCCGCGCCACCGCTCCACCCGACCGGGACTTGTCCGGTCGCGCCGCCGCGGACCCCGCTCACCGCGCTCAACACTGACCCGGTGAGAACCCTCGGCGGGCACCCCCCATCCCCGGGCATAGCGAAGGCGGTGGGTGGCCCGGCGGCCAGATAGGGGTGGTCTCCGTTCTCTCAGGGAATAGCAACGGCTTCCCGGATCTCCTTTGGGAGCCGCCTGCTGGGCTGGGTGATCGCAAGTGCCGGTGCAGGAGCCGGTAGGGACCCGGAGCCTTGCGTCTCCACGACTGTCCCTTGCAGCTCAGGGGGCTTCCCCAGCTTCGGGCTGGGGTGGGGACTCCGCGCGTCTGCCTAGTTTCCCAGGACAGCTCCCGGGCGGTGGCGACGGCGTTGTCTGCACACCCTAACCTTTCCCTTGGTGTTGGGTTGCTGTTCCAGGCCGGCACCGTGAACAAGCAGAGCGACAGCATTCTGTGCCGCTGAGCCGCGCTGGCCAGGTGAGCGCTCAGGTCCCGAATTGGGTGGTGGATCACCAGGGTCGCTCGTCCCCGG
>CABHPR010124984.1:10403-34712 GCA_902168415.1 Peromyscus melanophrys
CACACACACACACACACACACACACACACACACACACACACACACACTTGAACTTGAATTACCCAGCTCCAAGTTCCAACTTGATCTTACTGCCAACCTTAGGCACATGAGCTCATCTCTTCAGTCTCAGCTTCATTTGTATGTGAGTGAGAACCATATTCACATCCTGGAATTCAGCTCTCTTTGACTTCTCTATGACAAAGGCTTCAGTGTCACCAGCTACCACTTTCCCAAAGCCATGGCAATTTTACAGTCATTTCTGTGACTAGTTCCTTGACCCCACTGTGGTGTTGCAAACCTCCTGAGTCTTTGCCCACCAACAGCCTTCTCAATGTCCAGCTGGTAGATGGAACAGAGCAGGTGCTTAACTAATGCTGGCTAGTTGGATGAACGGATGGATGGATGGATGGATGGATGGATGGATGGATGGATGGATGGATGGATGGATGGACGGATGGATGCACAGATAGATGCACAGATGGATGGATAGATGCACAGATGGACAGAAAGATGGATATGTGCTTTCTATTATTGCTCTATATTTGTTACATTAATCTCCCTTCAGTTCCAGCAGAGTCTAACTAACCCCACCACCAGGAACATGCTCCATGCTTCCACAGGCTTCTGACTAATTCTTCCTCAACCCCTTAGGAGAAGCGTCATGCAACAGTGATCACAAATGTGGGTTCTAGCTTCTAACTTTACTGTCATGTCCCAGCTCTGACCACAAATAAGTGTCTGTCTCCACTGAACCCATCTGTAAACTGGAGATGGCCATGCCCACAGCACTTCTGGTCTCCTCAGAAAATCCCATAAGTAAATATGAGAACAGTCGAGAGTCACATTTTATGTGTGTCAGAAACAGCAGGAGGTTTCCTAAGTATGTTGATGGCTCCAGTCTCCTGCCAGGAGATTTGAGGTTCTGGGGTCAGGCCCTGGCACTGGGTTTGTTTGTTTGTTTGTTTGTTTGTTTGTTTGTTTGTTTGTTTGTTTTGGGTTTTGGGTTTTGGTTTTTATTTCTTCCCAGGAGACAGACATGGGCAGTAAAAACTGAGAATCACTAATGCTAAGTGTTTGAAACTGTAGCTGGCCTACTTAGAAAGTTCTAGATAAATAGTAATGACCATCTGTACCTTTTTAGGTACATTATTGCCATTTCCTCGGAGAAGTCTTCCTGAGGCTCAGGCCTTTCAGCTGCCTCCCCTGTAGGAGTTTGTCATTTATGAGTTTACTCCATAGAAACCCTATCACACTGGACGGATGTCACCCAGCTGTATGTCTGCCTGCTGACTAGACCATGGGCTGGGTCCAGAGTGTACATGAGGAGAGCTTGATGAAATGAAGCAAGCAAGTCTCCCTGCCCTGGACTTCCTCTGTTAGTCTTGTATACTTGGCATCCCCAGCCCTTCCACTAGACTCAGATCCCTCCACTAGGATCCAGCTGCCTACTCTGTTCACCACTGTCTGTTCTGAAGGATGGACAGAAACATTGCACGTGGAAGCAGAGCATTGGCAGAGTCTTCCTGAAGGAACTCATCCCAGATACCTCCATGGTACTTGGCTCTGGGAAGTCTATCCTCACCTGCCTTGATTTCTCTTTCAGCCAGGCTGTACTTGTTGAATCAATAGCTATCCACAACTTATAAATGATGTCACCTTGTCCCCAGGGAGCTGATGTGAGGAGGTTGGATGAGTGCTGGATTCATAGAGTACATCTGGATAGTGTTCATCCCCTGGAAGGGGTGGTGGCTGGCATCAGATCACCTGACACGGGTGTGTGACCAGGTCAGCAGTGCCTGAATTACAGATGGTGACACTTCACCATTTTCAGGATATCTGAGGTATAGATAGATGGCCCTCCCAGCCTGCACTTCTGTGAAATGACGTCATTATGCCTGTGCTTAAGTAGACACTTGTAGCTAGAGTTTTCCTACCAGGCCCACAGTCAGGACAAATCTCTGTCACCCACCAGTCCCACAGCCGCTCAGACCCAACCAAGTAAACACAGAGACTTATATTGCTTACAAACTGTATGGCCGTGGCAGGCTTCTTGCTAACTGTTCTTATATCTTAAATTAATCCATTTCTATAAATCTATACCTTGCCACATGGCTCGTGGTTTACCGGCATCTTTACATGCTGCTTGTCCTGGCAGTGGCTGGCAGCGTCTCCTCAGCCTTCCACTTCCCAGAATTCTTTCCTCCTTGTCCCGCCTATACTTCTTCCTGCCTGACCACTGGCCAATCAGTGTTTTATTCATTGACCAATAAGCAACATGTTTGACATACAGACCATCCCACAGCAGACACTGGAATGTGGGCCCATCTTGGGAACACTAGGTCACTGTCAGGAGGTCTAGGACATGTTCTGTTTGTCCCTCTACAATCACTCCACCTTTTCGACCTACCCTCCACCACGGGGTGAACATCTCCAGTTTTGTCTATCCATAACCTCTTCTCCAGCTTCCTATTGGGTTTGGCTGGAAAATGTAGACAGATCAGAGAACCTGAGGAAAGAGGTGTTGTCCAGTCTCCTGTTGGGTCACTGGTTGGAGTGAGTGGCTGCACACCTTCCCTTGCAAACCATGGGTCCTCCTGGATGACCTTTCCTTCCCTCCTGCTTCCTCTGGCTTCTGGTAAACCTTTCCTCCCATTCTTGGTGTATCCTGTCTTAGTTGGGTTTTTATTGCTGTGAAGACACCATGACCACAGTAACTCTTATCAATGAAAACATTTAATTGGGGTGGCTCACTTACAGTCTCAGAGGTTCAGGCCATTATCATCACGACAGGGAGCATGGCAGCATGCAGGTAGACATGGTGCTGGAGAAGTAACTGAGAATCCTACATCTTGCAGGCAACAGGAAGTGAATTGAAAATCACACTGAGGGAAGCTTTAGCAAAAGAGACCTCAAAGCCTTCCCTCACAGTGACACACTCCCTCCAATAAGGCCACACCTACTTCAACAAGGCCACACCTCCTAATAGTGCCATTCTCTAAGTGCTGATGGGGGCCAATTACATTCAAACTACCACATATCCTAAGGTGGTTCCCTCATCATTGCCAGTTCCAGAGAACATCACTATTTCTCTCTGGTTGCCCTCATCCCCACATGGGGCCCTTGCATGTAGTCCCTTCCACAAACTGTCTTTCAGAGTGTGTGATCCTAGGATGTACCTGTAGTATCTATGGAAACTGTGCACAAGGATGCATGGTGCTCAGAGCAGAGCAGGTCACTTAGCCAGTGAGTGTTTCTGGAGTCATGCAAAGTGCCCATTGCTACACCCATCCATGCAACTGCAGTGTTCACTACAACACTACCTTCAGGAACAGCCAGATGCAGCTTTTCAGTAAAATTGTTCTTGATCTATCATCCCTCCTCACTCACATTCACTCTCTCCCCTTCTCTCCGTCTCTTTCTCTCCCTCTCCCCACCCCCAAGATTAAATATGCACACCCACCCCCACCACTCTGATCTGTCTTCCTGTTTGGGTCTTGACTGATTCCGAACACACAGTCACCTGCTATGACCTCAGCTGACCCGTCCAGCAGGTCCAGTTATTCGTGGGTCTCAAGCTCTGAAAACACCTGAAGGAATCATGGGGAGAGAAAAGAAGGAAGCCTTGCATATAATGAATGACAAGAGTCAGTCTGAGTCGTGTCAAGGCTTCGTTTATTGATTGGGGTTTGAGGTTTATATACAGTGTTTTAGGCTGGGAGGGGCAGAGAAAGGAGAGTGGAAAATTTTCAGGAGAAGTAGTCAGAGTGGTCGGGGGGAGGTGAAGTCTCTTTGGTTCCCAGGCTCTGCAGCTGGCTGATTACTGTTCAAGGCTATATCTAAAAAGTATACTTTCTAGTTAGGCCAAGGTCATCCTGTTTCTGCAGGACGTGCAGTTTGGCCAAGGGTGTCTCGTTTTGCCAGACTCCAAACTCCAAACAACAATCTTGAGTCAGGCCGTCCTAGGTCAGTCTCTAACACTCAGCCCTTTGGAAGAACAGGACCACGTCCTCTCAGTTCGTTCTAGTGCCCAAAGTGAGTGCAGCACCCTTCCTCCTCCAGCCAAGAGCTTACAACTTTAAATCCCAACAGATGGCTGTGATCGGAGTGTCTTTAATCACGTGCTCAGTTTCGAACCAGCCATTATGCCCCAAAGAGCAGAGGGCTATGCTATGTTTGGCTGCAGCGGGGCCACATGACCATCCTGTGGTATTCCAAGGGGCAGCCAGTTAGAGCCACAACTAATGTGAAGGTGGGGAACAGTCCCTAAGAAGAAAATACTGGAGAAATAAAAAATCCCAGATGTCTCACACAGCCCCAGGTGGATGTAAAAAGAGACAACAGAAGCACTTGGGAGTCCCGTTTCATGTGTCCTTCTGATGCCTGCCAGCAGCCCTTCCTTCTGCTACTCTCTCTCCCAACCCTATCTCTGCTCTCAACCACCCTGCTCTTCTCCAACCTCATCCCACCTATGCTTGGCCTCCATCTTTGGCCTCCACCAATGCATGCTGCCCTGACCTTGTCTGGATTTACATGTCTCTACTTGGCCTTGCCCCCTGGAGTAAACACCAACCTCATCCTCTCTACTGTGAGCGCTACTGAGGGCTGGGGTCAGTACAGCAGCAGGTCAGTTCCTCCAGGAACATCCTCTGCAGGGTGGGGCCTCAGACCTGATCCATGAGTGTGAGGGAAATGCCCAGGTTCGGAAAGACAGTGCATTAGAACAGGATCCCTGAGCTCAGGCAGGAGACAGCAGAAGTCCAAGCCTTGGGGGTGGACCAACTCAGGAGAGAACAGGCAGGCTGTGGAAAGACAGGTTCCCAACACCAGGACTGGGCTTGTCTAGTCCTGAACACCATAGGTTATGCAAAACCCACAAAAATCTATTTAAGGAGTATCAAGGATTTATTAAGACATGAAATGGGGAAAAATACACTCACAGATACAGAACCAAGTCAACATTGTCCTCAATTCTGTTCGGGGGCAAATGGATCTGGCCATCAGGTCTCTGATCACCCCAAGAGAGTGACCGTGAAGTGAGCCCCCTTCTCAGATTTTAAGCAGTCATGTAACCTGCCAAGAGGCCATGCCCTAAGGCTGGTACTCCAAAGCTATTGGTGGACCGAATATCCACAGCACGTACGAAGCCCACATTCGGCCGCCATCCTTTGCCCTGCGGCTTTGGGTGAGGCAATTCTCGCTTCTGAGCCCCTTCCTTCTCAGCATATACCCACCCATGGGCTCACTGAGATCATACATACATACATACATACATACATACATACATACATACATACATAATACATCCTGATGCACTGAAGGCCCATAGTTTGCTACAGTCAAAGGAAAGCTGGGTGCCATGACAGGCAGACCACAAGATCTCAGTGAGTAGGCACAAGGAAAGCTTCTCCCACTGTGGTCCTCCTGCTCAGCCAGGCTTCCCTCTTGTCATTCTGAGATCCAGGGACTTTTGGATCTCCCCTCTTCTAGAACCCTCTGCACACCATGAGTGACAGGGAATGACCACATCCACTTTGTCCCAGAAATGATACTTACCACTTCTGCTCACATTGATTGGCCAGGACTGGTCATGTGGTCTGCTTAGATGCAAAGGACACTGGGAAACTGAACTACTAGCTAAGCAACCTGTTTTCAGAATTAATTCTGCACAGTGCAGGAAAAGGACCACGATTCTTTTATAGTCCATATCTGCCTCTGGCATTGCAATAATTATCTTTTTTCCCTCCCACCCCAGCAAAGTTCTTCTGCACCTAGGCTGGGTGTGAGCTTGGGACATGTGCATTCTAAGGCCAGGAGCTACAGAGTCATAGGGCTTGAGTGGGAACAGCACAGAGGAGGTCCATCCTCCTCCTCCAGATGCAGGGTAAGGACAGAAAAGGAGAATTCCAAGGCTAAGCCCCCTACCGCTCAGCAAGTCAGCTCCAGGAAAGCACTGGTAGGTACTATGCCTGCAGCTTTGCCTGGGATGCCATGGAAGTATAAAACAGCAAGGTAAGCCATTCCCGGGATGCTTAACAGTCAGTCAATGGAGCCAATTTGTCAATCACTTTCTGCAAATGGGGAAAATTGGGGAGACATTTATATCTGTTCCCAACTCACTTAAGCTCTCTTAATGCTCTTGAATTGGGTCCTGTGCTTTCCGCAGCAAACGGGCTTTCTTCCCTTCTACTCAGGCAGCTTCTCCCTGGAGGCCAAGAGCCCAGCGAGGATTCAGTGTCTGGCTCCACTGGTGATCATCAGCTGAGTGGCCTGGGGGGAGTCGCTTCATCTCCTTGAGAGAAAGGACATGAAAGGCAGGCACTGCTCAGGAACGCTGGAGAGATTAAGTCACGTTCAGGGCCAAGTACAAGGCAGAACCACAAATAGTACCTGGCATGACTGGTAATTGAAGCTGCGCCACAGGTTGACAGCCGGAGGCCATCTCACTGCTCAAGACAACGCTGGCTACAGCATGGTTCTGCCAGTCAACAGCAGTGCCACTTTAAGCAAGTGAGCCCACCTCTCTGTGCCTCTGTTTCCCCATGGCTGCAATGGTGTTATTGCAGGACCTGGTACTAGGGGCATGGGAATAATGTGTGTAAAGTACTGGGCAAGAAGCTCCAACCAGTGCCAGTGGCTGTCGCTATCGCTGGACTTGTTTTGTGGAGGAAAGCAGGGCTCTACCCTCGGTCTCCCCTCATGCCAGGCAGTCATAACTCTGACTCTTGCTTCTTTGCTGAGGCTGCTTACTGCAAAGCCTGGAATTGGGTTGAGGAGGAATGTTTATCTAAATCAGTGTTTCCTGTCCTGGCTGCATGTTAAAATCATGTGGGGGGGCATTAAAATCCTATGCCCAAGGGCAGGAGAGGTAGCTAGTCAGTAGAGTGCTGTGTCGTATAAACATGAGGACCTGAGTTCAACCTTCACCACCCACGTGAAAGCTGGACACAGCCATGTACACCTGCAATATCCCAGTTGGGGAAGCAGAGACAGGAGGATCCCGGGGATTTACCAGTTGTTAGCTCCAGGTTCAGTGAGAAACATTGTCTCAAAACCATGGTAGAGATTGATGGAGGAACATATCCAACATCAGCATCTGCCCTACACACATGTACACATACACCTGCACACACAAATGAACACGTACATACACAAGCAAAACCCTTGTATCCGGGCTATACCTCCACCACTTCAGTTCTCCATTGCTGAGTGCCTCGGGTGTTGCTCTCTGTCATCAGAGACAAAAATTAGTGAGTGCTGAGTTGTGTGGCTTGCATAAACAATGCACTAAATCTCAGCAATTTTTCTGGAGCAGATATGATTTCCCTTCCATTTAATTGAGAGGGAAACTGAGGCACAGAGTGCTACAGGGACATAAACAGTGGATCAGGGATCAGCATGCCCATTGCAGAAACAAGTGAACTGTAGCGTGCCTGAGCCAGCTTGCACTGGTGCACCTGTTGTGGGCATAGGGGCTATCATCCAGGGATGATGGCTTCCTGTGGTGGCAGAGGGGACTCCCCAGGCTCCCCAGGAGATGCTATGTGCAGCTTGGGAGCAGAGCAGAAAAATAAAGGGACTCAAGACCTGCTGCATGGGAAAGCTCACCCAGCCAGGTCCATCCTGACTCTGTGTGTTTGCTTTGAAGATATAGCAAGTGAAAAGCCAAATGCAAGGTGGGAACAAAAAGAACAGTCATGGGGAAGATGGTAAAGTCTAATAAAGGCTGTGGCTTAGTTGATAGTGTTGGACCACAGCTCATTTCTTAGTTCTGAGAAATATGGTGTTAGATAGGGTATGAACATCAGAAACAAGGCTGTGACTCTTCTGTGAAAGTTAGTTTGGGGAAATGGTGTGGGGGGAGGAGGGTGCTTGGAGATGAGGCCTCACCTTGTAGCCCAGGTTGACCTCCAGTTCAAGATCCTCCTGCCTCAGTATCCTGAGTGCTGAGATTACAAGTGTGCACCACCTTACCTCACTGATAGTTCAAGTCTAAAAATTGGAAGTGTGATGTTGTAGGGATCCCCAGAGGTCACACAAAGCAGCAGCCCATGCCTGTGCCACACTGATGGCAGGTCCTTCCAGCTAGATCTCAGTCCTTCCTGGAGAGAAGTGAGGGAGACAAAGCCCACAGCACCTGCTGTAGCCGATGCTGTTGATGATGCTGGTGGAGACCCGTGACAGCTCGCCTGGCCTCTTGCTACTATGACAAAGGCATTCACAGTGGCTATAGCCAGGGGGCGCTGGGCACTAGGCAGTGCAGCAGCCCCTAGAGCTGGTGACTGGGGGACTGGATCCAGACAGCTGTGCTAATAGTCCCCACCCTGTGTCTCACAGAATCAAAAGAGCTCAGTCTCCAGTGAGTCTGCCAGGGGCGCTGGTGATGAGAAGGAGCTGACTCTCAGAGTCACAGAACACGGTCTAGTTCCCCAGGGGACACAACAGACTGAGGTCAAAACGGAAGTTAAGAGCACTGAATAGCTAGCCATTCAGGGGCCCAAAAGAAGATCAAAAGTCCAAGGCCTCGGCTGGGGAGGCAGCTCAGTGTATAACACACTTGACTTTCAGTCATGAAGACTTGAGTTCAAATCCTCAGAACCCACACGAGGCCAAGATCTGTGTAGTAGCACAAATCTATAACACCAGAACTTCTACAGCAAGATGGAGGGTGGAGACAAGAAAGTTCCCAGAAGTTCCCGAGGCAGCTAACCCGATTTTCAAAGCAGAAAACAACAAAAGAGAGATCCTGTCTCAAACAAGATGGATGTCCAGGACTGACACGTGAGTTTGGACCTCCACATAACGTGCCATAGCATGAACACCCCTACACTCACATACACACACACACACACACACACACACACACACACACACACACACACACACACACACACCACATTTTAAAATATATTCAAGGCCAGCCTGACAACCAAGGCTAGCCTGGGCAGTTCAGCCAGATTCTGTCTCGGAAGAAAAAGTTGAAAATAAAAGGTTATGTGATACATCTCGGTGCATGAAGTCAAAGGAGAAGAAAAACACTGAAGAGAAATGATGAGCAGTGTCCTGTGGTCAGCCCAGTGCCATCAGGGCTCCAAGCCCTCCAGACTCCAGGCTCTGAGCTGATTGTGCCAGGGACCGCCTCACAATCCATTAAGCTCTCACCAAGCTTTAGGGACTATAGGGAGTTCTGCATCCACATGCCTCTCAGGTGGTGCTCACAAAAGCTCTTTCAGTCAAAACTCATCTTAACAAATAAATAATCAATAAAGACGGAAGTTTTCTTGGGGGGCTGGGGGACATTGTGCAGGTCAGGACAATTGAATACACAGAACAGAGTCACCTTTTCAAGTCCAAGTGCAAGAGCCAAGATGGAAACCCAAGTTCATCTTATTCCCAAATCTACTGTGTTCTCAAAAGATCCTAAAGTCTTCTCTCCCTGGGGCTAGTGCCACTCAAGGTGGAAAATGGAAGGTCTTCCCCCAGGCAGTCCACCAAGGCCAGGCAAGGTTGTAATGCCCTGTGACCACCCCAGCTCTTGAGGCTGGCTGCCCATTTCTCCAAACACCAGACACTAGCTAACAGTGGGGTGGGGAAAGGGGACAGGTGAGAAGCAGTGTCAAGCCCAGGTGACAGTGGAGGGCCAAGCTCCATGACAATACAGCTGTGTTGACAGTAATTGCTTCTGCCTCCCTGTGCACTGTGATTAACAGGGCTGCAGGCGGCATGACAAGTGGGGAAATTGTTTAAGATTGAAAAGCACAGCAGAGGGAACTTGTAGGGCGGTGACTGCTTCCCCTGTCTTCAGAGTGCCCAGTGCTTGGGACAGTGGCTCCTCCCAGACCTCCTCCTTGTTTACCTATTCACCTCCGTAAGTATTGGGGGCCCCTGAACCCTTACCACTCTCTTAGGCCCCTGATTTTTGTTTATTTATTTAATTATCCATTTACTATTCTCAAATGACTTTTTAATCTGTTTTAAATTAGCCTCCAAGGTATTAGATCTCATTCTGGTGTTTTTTTTAACGTGTGTTTTAGAGACTCCTCTATCCCTCATCTTCACGCCGCCCTGCTGAGTCAGGCAGGTACAAAGTGGGGACCAGGGGCTCCTGACATTTTTAAAAACTAAAAGAATACCCAGACGGTCCTGGCATATCACGAGTGAACAGATTAACATTTTAACACCTTTAGGAGAGGGAAAAACATAAAGCACTGTAATTATATTCTTCTTATGATAATTATTGGAATGTTATAATATTATCAATTTTGTGTTCCCCATGGGCAGCAAGGTCCAGGAATGGGACATAAATTTATAGTTTTAGAATAAATGTCTTCTTTCAAACCCAACGGTTAATTTCTGAATAAAATAGTTTGCAGCTCTCTTTTGAGTGCCATGTCAGAAGTCTAAATGGTATTTCTCCAACAAGAATACTGCACATGAATATACACTCCCCAAATGCACACACCGGCATTTATCATGCCAAGCAGAATGTGTACCAGAGCTTCATAAACAGCCATGCATTTGACATTAAAACTGCCTTAGGAAGGAACTGGATTCACCCCATTCCTCAATGAGGAAGACAAGGGAGAAGAGGGCTCAGGGATCCACCCAAGGTCACATAGCCGTGGAAAAGCAGGGATGGGATCTGAGCTCAGGGTCTCTGTTCCACACTGTGACCTTGTAAGCCCCATACCATGGGTTACGTCCCCTGTGCACTGCTGAGCCCGCAGATGAGTCCTGAGTCACATAGCCGCCGCCACCACCAAAAATGAGATGCAGGCCCCACAGTCAGGAATACCCTCCCCTACAACCAAGAGCAGCTGAATTATAGGCACCAGGTACTGAAGGTCCTATCTCTCCCAAGAGGAGCACTGCTCATTCCCCAAGCCCTGGGGGGAGCCTGTTAAGGTTCAGATACGAGGGTTTTCCCCACAGACTAATGTGTAGGAGGCTTGGCTCCCAGTGTACGGCTGTGGGACAGATCAGTCCATGAACCCTGACCTCATCGATGGATTGGTCCACTGATAGGTTCCAAACTCGAACAGACAATGAAAGGTGGCAGAACTGTTGAGAGTGTGGAGCCTCGTTAGGAAAAGTGGGTGCTGGGCACTGGGTATGTCCTAGAAGGCTACACCACCAACCCAAAACCTTACTCCCACTTCTCTGCTTCTTTTTTCAATTTTTCTTTCTTTTTATTTTTATAGACAGAGTTTCCATTAGCCTAGGCTGGCCTCAGATTCTCTACGTAGTTGAAGATGACCTCAAACTTCTCATCCTTCTGCCTCTACCCGCCTCTCAAGCGCTAGAATGTTAGGCCTGGCCACCATGTGTTGCTGAAACCAGTATCTCATGCATGTACTCTACCAACTGAGCTACCTCCCAGGCCATTCCCTGCTTCTTGGCCACCATGAGATAAGCAACTTTGTTCCACCACAGGCTCTTGCAGCCACAATGCTACGCCTTGGTGTGTTTTCCTGTTGCTGTGATGAAACGCTCCAGCAAAAGTAACTTAAGGAGGAAGGTTCATTTTATCTCCTAGTTCAAGGTACAGTCTATCATGCATGGTAGGGGAGTCTAGGCAGCAAGAACTTGAAGCAGCTGGCCACATTGCATCCGCAATCAAGAAGCAAAGAGGACTGAATACCTGCTGCTGCCCAGCCCCCTTTCTTCACCCAGGATCCAGGCCAGGGAATGGCACCACCCGCAGTGGGCAGGTCTTCCCACCTCCATTAGTGTAACCAAGATAATCCCCCATAGGCAGGCCCAGGGGCCCATCTCCCAGGTGATTCTAGATTCTGTCAAGTTGACAACTGACACTAAATCACACTCTGCTTCATAGACCCACAGCAAGGAAGCCCGTGGACTGTGTACTGACACCCTAGATGCCATGAGCTCAAGTATATCCTTCTTCCTCTAAGGTCTGTCACAGATGGCAAGCTCCTAAGGAGCTCCCAGGAAAGTCAATTTGGGGGCTGGCTGACCAAGCACTAGCTTCTGGCTGCTCTCCCACCAAACCTGCTGTGCAGAACCCAGGCTTCACATTTCTGTTTACAGGAAGTTGGCCATGGGCTCCAAATTGACAGAGAGAATTAGAGCTTAGGGCCAATCTGCAGACCTTCTCCACCCAAACAGTCTCCTGTAGAGGCCCAGCTCAGACAGCTTCCCTAGCAAGCTAGTTCCAAGTCACACTTCTCACATGATGACCTGCCTCAGTTTCTTCATGATGCTGAACTGTAACATCTGCTTGTGTATTCATGTTCCTCTTCATTTACTTGTTGTTTCTCTTTGTTCTTCAGAATTTAAGCTCCAGGGGGAAGAGAGGGAAAGAAGGAGGGAGGGAGGGGAAGAAGAAGAGGAAGGGAGAGGGACTATCTCCCTTACATCTAGTGGCCAGCGCACAGTAGACTCTTAGTGACGTTTGTAGACTAGAGGCTGGTGTGAGGATGAGGTGACCATCTTACCAATGTGCTACTTTCCCCATCAGTTTTGAGTGACTGTTGCAGGACTGTTGTTAGGACTGGGAAGATCATGGATGACATGTGGGGGACTAGTGCATCTGTCGAACAGTGCTGAAGCCTCAGTAGACCCAGTGAGAGCAAGGAATGAAACCTCCACTTGACCTTTGCACCGGTCATCACAGCCCTGCTCCCCTTGCACCTCAAAATAGCCCAGGGGAGCCTTCTGACCACATGCCAGCCATTGTAGTAAGAGGAGAGGGGGCAATCAGCTCAGTGGGGCTCAGCTGGAGGAAGGTAGATACCTGCTCCCTGCTATGGTCTCTGGCTTAGAGCCTGGGGTCTGTAGTATGGTGGGACTTGAGCTTCTAACAGCAGTAAACCCCCACTGTGTAGATGAGGAAAGTAAGCTCAGATGCCTGTAACCGTAAGTTTTCCTGTGTCCCGCCTGGTCCCGCAGCTGCTCAGACCCAAGTAAACACACAGAGGCTTATATTAATTATGAGCTGGATGGCCTATGGCTCAAGCTTCTTACTAGCTAGCTCTTATTCTTAAATTAACCCATTTCTGTTAATCTGTTATGTTTTGAAGCATGTTCCATGGCTTTACCAGTCTGCTGGCATGTTGTTCCTTGGGCAGCAGGCTGGCATCTCTCCATACTCTGCTTTTCTCTTTCCTGTCTCTCTCCTTACTGCCTGCCTCTAAGCTGCCTTGCCATAGGCCAACACAGTTTCTTTATTAACCAATGGGAACAACATTTATTCACAGCATACAGAAAGACATCCCCCAGCAGATGCCACAGCATTCATCCAGTCACTCAGCAAACCAGTGAGGAGCCCAGCTCATCTGGACCCAGGGCTTCTCTTGCTGTCCCTCCCTTTGATGGGTGGCTGTGTTTAGTCCTTATGGGTGCTATAACAAGGTTCCCTCAATACTGGGGCTCAGAAAAGTGTGGAGGTCCTAGAGAGAGCCTGCTTCCTTGCCTTTTGCAGCTCCTACAAGCTACTGCCTTCCTTGCTACAGCATCAAACCTAGCCTCACAACTCTTATTCCTCCTGCCCCGTCCTCCACCTTCCCTGTATCCATGCCTCTGAGAGCGACCATTGTGATTACATCAGTACCCCTGGGGTCACCCAGGATCATCTTCTCAAGTCAATTTCATTTAATTCCATCTACAAAATCTCCTTTGCAATATATGCTCACATATCATGGGCCGCTGTGGACTAAACTAATGCCCATCTTTGAAAGGCCATTGCTCTGTCCAGAACTGTAGCTTCAAAGAGCTACCACCTAGAGCTCATAACAGAAAGGGAGATACAACACAGAAGCCAGGGTCCATTCCTACAATATTAAAAAGCACCAGCGCCACTGAAGGACAGAGTTCCCATGTGGGGTTGGGGCGAGAGGAAACCTTGGAAGACACAAGAGACCCTTATGGACAGCTTTTAATACACAAGGCCTTGCTCTGAGCTCTCCCCACACGAACTCACTGAACTGTCAAAATAACTGTATGAGCTACGTGCTATTGATTTCTCATTTTACAAAGAAGAAACCAAGGCACAAAAGAGCCCCAAACATTGCTGGTCTTTGCCCTTCAGCACCTCACCTATAGATGCTAAGGAGGCAGAATCAATAACCTATGCCATCCCTGAGATAAAGCGGTCGTTAATGCTGCTGGTTTTTCAGTGGGGCAGGGGTTTTATGTAGCCCAGCTGGAAAGAGGTAGAATTGGGATCTGAATCCTGGCTAGTATCCCAGTCTTATCCCTTGGAGCTGGACCCTCCCAGACACCACATGATCAGACAGCCAGCTCTGTTGAACTTTTTACATTCATTGTATCAGCTGAACAGCTCCCATCATCCTAGATACCTACCACTTGCCGTGAGGATATAGGACCGGAGGAATGGACTGAGAGAGAAAACAACAGAATTTTCCAGGCTGTGCCCACCACAGCCCCCACTTACTGAACATGAAAAAGGGTCCTTGAGTCTCACAAGTCTGAAGTACCATCTGCCCCTCTCAGCTGGCCCAGAGCCCCCTTTGCCCTTCAGCACTCCTGAAGGTGGGTCGGGGGAGGCCGCATCAATGATGTATGATAGCCACAAGATAAAGTGAGCGGGTAAACGCTGCGGGCGGCAACTTGTCAGCAGGCAGGGTTTATGTTCCCCAGTTCTGGGAAGGCAGCGCCTGCCTTGCCTCGGGCCAGCATAAAGAAGTGATGACCTACGAAGGTCTGCTCCATCTCCTGAGAGCGCCTCACCCAGCCCAGTAAATGGACTGCAGTGCCAGAGAGACAGATAAGTCTGCTGCCCACCCGGCTCCACAGTCACAAAGACCATTATCCATTCAGGGGCCTAAACTCCCAGTAACAGAAAACTTTATACATAGACTCCGGGTTTGGGGGTCCCTGGGGCACTAAGACCAGGTTCCAGACTTTCTTTTATTCTCTCACTGGCCAAAAATGCACTGAGCAACTTCTAAGCACTAGACATCACTCCAGGCAATGAACAGTGAACTAACCCTCTCCTGGGAGAACATTCCAGAGGTAGGTGCACAGCAGAACCTTCATGGTGGTTGTCAGGTAAAGGCATCTTTCTCCAGCCAGGCCCCAAAGTCTATAGATCTTGGGCAGAGCTGGCTTCCTGACCCAGGTCTCCACTTTTATAAAATACAGCACTGAACTTTTTTTCCCAGAGCTGGGCATGAGAGTCAGCCAGGTGCTCCACAGCTGAGCTGCTCCAGGCATCACCATCTGTTCTTTCAGAGAGTCCAAAGACTCAGAACCCCTTTACCACCTGAGCGCTTGAGAGTCAGGTCCGAAAACCAAAAACATCTGGTAGAAATTAGGTCTCGGGGGAGGTGTGTGGAGAGGAAATCAGAACTTAGCCCAAGCCATGGCACAGCATAGGTGTTCAAAATACTTAAGGAAGGAAGGGATGGTAGGACTGGAGGGAAGAGGAAGGAAGGGGAGGGGATGGAAGGGAAGGGAGGAGGGGAGGGCTAATTTCAGATGCCATCATGTTTCCCTGCTGAAGGAGATGGTGGAGCGGACAGTTTTATTGTTCAATTGTTTCATATAGATTTTGAATAAAAAATAAATTGGCTTCTTTTAAAGAGGGCAGTCCCAAAAGCCAGTGCAGGGCAGTGAATCATGTGTGATGCATTCCTCTTGCTGTGGGAGCTCCTGGCCTGCAAAAGCAAGGACTTGGGGCAGCTGTGGAGGTATAGGGACAGTGGCCTGACACAAGAATCCCCAGATCTGACCCAGAGTCCTGGGGTGGAAAGCTATGTTGGTGCACTTTGTGACTCTCAGAACCTTGTCAACAGCTGCTCTGGGTTAAAGACAGCCACTAAGCTCATGTCCCCGCCATCTGCCTGCTCATTCCTGTACCTGATGTCCACTGTTTCCTGCTCACTCTGAGATCCTGGGCAAATGTCTCCCTCTCATCTGACAGATGGATGCCAATAAAAACCTCCCTCCTAGGAGTGCTGTGAGAATTAGCCAAGACGTGGTGTGTGGAGGCGCCTACTTCCAAATGGGTGCTCAATATGTCAAAACCAGGAACTCGTCGGTGTCCAAAATGAAAGCCACACCCTCACCGGGAAATAACAGCAAGGAGAAAAAAAGGAGGTGGAGACTACTAAACGGGGCCTTCTCAACTTTCCATACAGATCCATTTATTTATTCATTGACTTATTTGAGGGACAGAGCAGAGTAAAGGTAAGCCCAAAGACTTGCTGTGCAGGCACAGGGACCAGAGTCCATATCTTAGCCCTCATATCTACACACCTGTGGGTATGTCTGTGTGCACACATCTGTGGGTATGTCTGTGTGCACACACCTGTAACCCCAACACTATCAGAGCACAGAAAAAGGAGTGTTTCTGGGCTTGTTGGACTCCAGCCTAGTTATGAGTTCAGTGAGAGATGATCTCAGGGGAATAAGACAAAGAATGATAGAGCAGGACATCTGACATTCTAACTGGCCTCTGTAAACAGTAAGCACAAGAATCGGCACACACTAATGTACACACACATGCACCACAAACACACACACATACACCACACACACACAGACACATGCATTCACAATCTCATGCATACACACACAAGCACAAGCACACACACACACACACACACACACACACACACACACATACACACATGCATGCATGCACAATCTCATGCACACAGACACACATGCACCACACATAGACACACAGCGCATATACACATATTGTACAATTGCTTCTAGGTGTGTCTGGGAGAATGTTTCCACAGACTATTAGATGCTGAGAATTCTGGCCTAATCAATGAATTTGTGCTTTGATGGATTCATAATAAGGCCTTAGTGGGGGGGGGGTCATGAAAATAGGAGGCGGACATTATTAGAGGGAGTAGGTCACTGGGGTGTGTCTTTGGGGCTTTGTCTTGCCGAGACCTCTTTCTGTATGTCTTCTCTCTGTTCCCCATCTGCAATGAGGCGAGTAGCTTCACCACATGCTCCCAGTGCAGCAGCAAAGCTCTGCCTCACCACAGGCCTAGAAGCAGTGGAGCCAGCATGAGGGACTGAACACTCTGGAACCCTTGCTCCATGAAGTTGTTCACAATATTTTGATCGCAGTGGTAAAACTCACCCAAGTCTTCTGTTAATGGCACTCAAGAACAGACCTGATTCACACCATCTGTGAATAGAAGGACAGACCCTGGCCACTCCCACAAAGATGTCAATCCCAAGCTAAAAGCAAGAAGATGGGAAAGTACCAGGATCTTCTCTGGGCAGCGCTCAACAGGTAGCTCCCCCAGCTGCTCTTTGCCCAGCCGCATGCCCTGGCCCTGCCTCACCTCACTCCAGCTGTGACAGTGCCTGACCCAGGAGTCTGGGAAAGCCAGGGCATTTCTCAGGTCATTCCTCTCTGAGCTCGGGTTGTTGGGTTCACTGTGGGAAAGGCTCTGTCTCGCCTCCCCTCATTGCAATCCAGTCACGTCAAAGCAGCCCACAGGATCCGAACGCAATTTTCTCATTGAGTTATGCTAAATCCTTCAGGGAAGGATGTGAAATTATTTAAAACCTATAAAAACTAAAGCAACATTCTGGCTCTATATTTTAAGTTTCTCATCATTATTTAGAGTTAACCTTTTTCTGCCTCTAAATCACAAACTCGTTTTGCCGTATATCAGGCAGTGCGGGCTATAAGGCATGGGGGAAGGGCATACTTGGGCAAAGAGCAGACCTGAGGACAGCTCCCAGAGCACCGGCAGATCGCGGAGATCGAGGCGGCATTTTGCTCTTGGGAATCAAAAGTATCAGTAGCTGATTCACTGGAGCAAGAAAAATGAGTTGTGGCTGCGTTGTTATAAATACTAGAGCAATAGATTAGGGCGAGGTGTGTCTCCAGAGCATAATGCACTGGCTGGGAGAGTCACAGATGAGGGACACAGCCCTGTGCCTGGAATCTCAAGAATTTATTTATTCCCTCAGAGTCTCCATCGCCCTCTGCATGAAATTGGAAAAAGATAATAACTCACTCAATTAGGATTGGAAGCACTAGTGGGTTTTCCTGACTTCTAAAATTCTTCCAGCTGCGAAAGCTTCAGGCTGCATTCTCCACCCTCCTTGTGTTTGTTTAAAGGCTGTCTTCCAGTGGGGGCGGGACTCTGTGAGGATAAACAGATAAAAGGTAAGCATCGTTTGTCTTTCCAGAAAACCAGAGAAAAGAGGCACACAGAAGGAAAGGTAGAGCCAGGCAGTGATAGTGCACGCCTTTAATCCCAGCACTCGGGAGGCAGAGCCAGGAGGATCTCTGTGAGTTCGAGGCCAGCCTGGTCTACAGAGCAAGATCCAGGACAGGCTCCAAAACTACACGGAGAAACCCTGTCTCAAAAAACAAACAAACAACAACAAAAACAGAAGGAAAGGTGGCCAAGAAGGAGGTAGATGAAGAAAGCTTTAGGAAAGGTAAGATCCAGGCACCAGAAGCGCCCTACCTCATAATCATTTCTGCTCAGGAAAGAACACGTGAGCTTTCTGAACATGGCTTTAACTACAAATCTCCTAAGAGCCTGTCTTAGTCTGCTTCCTGTCTCTATGATAAACACCATGACTGAGAGCAACTCGGAGGAGAGGGTGTGTTTGACTTTAAAGTCCCCATCACAGCCCATCATGCAGGAAGTCAGGGCAGGAACCTGGAGGCCAGAGCTGAGCAGAGAGCTTGGAGGAGGGTTGCCTAATGTCTTGTTCTCCACTGCTGGTACAGCCCGCCTCCTTATACAACTGGGTCCCACCTGCCCAAGAGTGACTGCCCACAGTGAGCTGGGCCCTGCAAACATCAATCAAGAAAACACTCCACAGACTTGCCCCTAGGCCAGTCTGATAGAGGCAATTGCTCAACTGAGGCTTCTTCTTCCCAAGCAACTCCAGCTTGTTTCACGTTGCCAAAAACCAAACAAACAAGCACAGAGTCCAACCTAGACAGCAGCCCTGAGAGTCAAGCTCTTCACTATGGGCAGCATGGACTGGGGAAAGAAACCCCCTCCCTGCCTGCCCATCAATGCCTGGGGCAGGTGGGAGAGCTGGCCCTGTGATCATAAGTGTGGGAGAGCCATCCCTGCCCCTCACCAGTTGCAACCCTTGGGAGAGCAGGCCCTGCATCTCACCAGGGCAGCACAACAGAGCCAACATGGTTAGCGAAGGTGTAGATGAGCCAGCCAAGAAATTGTGACCATGGGAGAACTGTCCCCATTTCCCATCCCCCGGACCAACCCTACGGCTGCCCAGGCCCAGACCCAGGGTTATGACTTGGCCTGCCCCAACACCTACCCCGTCTATGATCTGCTGAAGCATGTGAAGGGACCTGACCTGCAGATCCAAAATTGCAGGATCTCCATAACACAGGACACCAGCAGGATGTCCAGGAAGAGTCCTAATGGGAGCCCAGCATTTAATGGGTAGTGGAGATCAGGGGCCTCCAACCAGACCAATGTCTCTTTGCAATGAAGTCTTGCAAGTAGAGATGGATGGACAAAGGAGTATACAGAGAAGTATGGACAAGGTATGATTGCTGGGTTGCACTGCAGTTTCCATGGAGAAATTTTTAATTCCTTCCCTTCTTTTTATTTTTATCATTTTATTTTCTTCATTTTCTTCTCTTGAATTTTGTTTTATTGGAGGGAGGTGTAGGGACAGAGGATAGATGTGATGGGACAGGTGTAGCATGAATCTTAAAAGTTCTTATTAATAAAACAAATCTGAGCCAGGTATTGGGGTGAACACTGGAAGGTCAGAGAGACAGAACAAACCATAGCTAACCTCACCTGGCCAACTTCTCGGCTGGTCTTGTTTCCTCAGACTGGAGGCCTCTGAGTACTCATCCAGAATGGGTCTCAGCTGAACTGCTGCTAGAAGCCTGAAAGCTTAACCAGCCACATGCTTCTCCAGGCCAAATGCCTCTAGTTTCTGGTCCTCACGCCTTATATACCTTTCTGCTTTCTACCACCACTCCCTGGGATTAAGGCTCGCTTTCTGGGATTAAAGGCGTGGGTCACCATGCCTGGCCATTTCCAAAGTGGCCTTGAACTCACAGAGATCCAGAGGGATTTCTGTCTCTGGAATGCTAGGATTAAAGGCGTATGCTACCACTGCCTAACCTCTGTTTCATATTGTGGCTGTTCCGTCTCTGACCCCAGATAAGTTTATTAAGGTACACAATATTTTGGGGAACACAATACCACCACAGACAGGGAATGAATGGGATCAAGATATATGATGTGAAAAACACATGGGATAAATAAATTAATTAAAATTTTAAAAAATCCTCACTATGTTCCCAATACCTTGCTCTATCCAGGAACACAAATGACACCCCTGAAACATTTGTATTTTGGGCAACAGGAGCTCAACCGAGACAGAAGATGGAGAGGATACACCCAGAGTCTAGTCCAAAGGATAAGCCCACCTGACCAGGCAGGGGCTTGCCTAGCCCTCGCTCATCTCATAACCACAGCTCTGATGTGAATCATCAGAGAGTTGCTCCTTTCCTGAGGTCACATGGCTCTCGGGATACAAGGCACAGACTCAGAAAGCAGAATTTCTGTTCATTCAATTGCCCCGACATCTTCATAACTACTGTGTGCCTGGCAGTGCTGCACTCAGAGGAGAAGCTGCGAACAAACCAAAGCACATCCCTATGAGGAGAATGAAGCCACGTTCAAATAACTGGAAATAACATGAAAGGATTAATTGAAAGAAATTTTCAAAAGTGGACTTGATGGGTTCTGGAGAAGGCTGCACACAATGGAGGAATTGCCCAGGCAAGTAGGGACCCAAGGGAGCAGCTTTCTCTTTGGGGATGAACCCAAGGGCCTAAGGCATAAACAGAGAAATTTAAACCAACAATGTTACTTCATTTATTTAGCTAACTCATTCCCAGCATTCCTGTGGGTGGTGCTGTGGGGCTGATGAAAAAACCAAGGCAGGAAGAGACTGGGCTACTCGTCCAAGATGAGAGAGCAAGGAGTCCTGGGAAATGTGTGCACTAGGTGCTTAGCTTCTGCTTGTACAACAAGCATCCAGCTGCCCTCAAGAATGGCTCCTTCCCTGGGCATGAATCCTTTCCCGCCTGGGTAGGTTGAGGGGAGAGAGGCTAACAGAGCAGCCCCTGCCTCCTTCCTCTGCTTCAGCAGAGAGTCCTAGGCTCAGGGAACCTGAGATTCCACTGATCTAGTCTGAACACAAAGAGCTACAGGGGACACAGGGACCCAAAACAGCCTATGACATCAACTCCAGGTACCCAGCTGTAGTAGGGACAAATGGATGTCAACCTGCTTAATTCCTTGGGTAGCTCCTAGCTGTCAATGCTCACATTCTAAAATTATGGTTGTGGCCAAGAGATGCAGACATGATCACCTCTATACTAGTTTCTTATAACTACCTGCCCATCCTAGTATTATGCACAGCAGTCCTCCACAGATGGCCTGGGACTTCAGCATCCCCAGGCCTACAGAAGCAGAACCTGCCACCTAAACAAGGCCTCCAGCCACACCCACCTTCACTAGGAAGCTGGAGAAGTCCTTGTGTGATGGGAGGATAGACTGGAGAAAGGCACATCAAGATTAACAGATAAGAGAAGTCCATAAGTAAAGAAAGACTGGAAGCCCTTCCCCACCAGGGCTTCATACAACAAGCATGTGCGAGAAAAGTCCAGGCTGTACAAATTCGGGAGAACAGTCCTAAGTGAATATCAAAGAAAGAGCTGAGCACTCACTCTGGGACTTTTCCCTCTGCTCACCAGCCCTCTCCCATTCTCCCATTCCCATTTCTTAGTAAACTGCCTAAATTTCTATTCCTAACCATGTGTCCCTTCTCCAATTCATTGCCATGGGACATAAGAACTTGAGTACTTCAGCAAAGACTCAAACCCACACCAACTTCAGACCCTAGGCACCACTCACAAAGAACCATGTTTTAGTATACATCAATGTCCATATTTGAATATTCAATATATTTCTAATACAGCATTCAAACAACTTGGGTGGGATTGTGAATAAGGTGTTCACAATCTGAAGGCCCCTCTAAACTTCACAGGATTCACAAACCACAGTGGTTTGTACTTGGGACACTGAAGGACCTCCCAATATTCTCCACCACACGGAAAAGCATGATGCTGGGGGTTTGGGAGGTGGAGTTTTGGAGCTATAGAACAAAGGTGCTTGAAGGCTGAGCTTTTCCAAAGGTCTTCTAGCAGACCTTTGGAAGAGAAGAGGATTAGTGGGGACAGGAAGCAGCAGAGTTGGGTGGGAAAGATGGAGATATATAACTAACCAGGACCCGTTAAAGGAAGATTCGGTGGCCAGCAGCTCAAAGTCCCTTGCTGCTGTTGCACCGTCGAGGGTGCTCTGACCATGGGAGGGGACTAAGTGCACAGCCAACTGGACAGTATCTGTGAGGACAGCATGTCTTCAGCCAGCAACACAAAGCCCAGATCATTCTGCTTCTGGAATCGAGGTGTGACTATAAAGACATTCATGTAAGGGATGCTGTGGTGCACGAGGGACCGATGTCCTATGGACAGACATCCTTGCTCTCCTTCCACACTTTGTCAACTGACCTCCCACTCACAGGATGGGTACACCACACAGCCATGTGTAGAACCATCTAGACAGGTGCTGTACTCTCTGCCGTGTGCAAAGGGCAATGACATTGTCTCACAACATATTTCTCAAAACAAATTCTGGTCTCTAAGCAATACACGGCTGTATGTCATGAGACCTTCCCAGGAGACTCCCAGTAAAGGCAATACGAAGCCCAGAAGGCCACCCAGCTCTCCAAAAAGGTCATCTCAGAGCCTCTGGGGCTGTCACCACCAACAATGATAATTACAGCTGCCATTTATTGGGGCACTATGTGACTGACGCTGAGCTGGAGCTTTCACTGGCTCACTTTTTCAATGCTCCTAACATCCCTTTAAAAGTAGATCCTGAACTCAAACAGGCCTTTTTCTCTTTCTTTTTCACTCTCTTATTCATTTGTTTACTTGTTCTGGTAGTTACTATTGTCATCATTGACACAGCCTTAGATAGACTTAGATAGAGTCTATATAACCCAGGCTCCCAGGAACTCGTATCCTCAGACTGCCAAGTGCAGTGATCACAGGCAAGCCCCACTAATGCTGGCCCTGCCTTTCTCTCTATGGCATCCTGCGGTTTCCCATGAGCCTTCTAGGCTGCTCACTCACTCAGAGCTGACTGGCTGTGACAATCCAGACAATCTAGAAGGCATTTTAAAATCATTCACTCATTTCTTCGGCAGGTACTTTTTGGATGCCCACTTTATACCAGTGGTAAATGATCCTGACCTCACCCCTGCTCTTGGCAACTGCACAATCTGTTTTCCTGCAGCTGGATAAAAGCTAATGGCTGGCAGTACAGTTGTGTAGTGTGCACACTGCACAATGGTGCCCAGCAGACAGGATGGGTGAGACGAAATCTGTCCCTTTTCTCCCTTCATCAAATCCTGTGCTCTAACTCAGAACTGACTGTCCCAAAAGACACAGCAGAGATTCCCTTGTGATAATTGTACCAGATGCTCCAAGCAAAGAGAGCTTGGTCCAATTTATGCAAGGTGCAGTATTGAACAACCACAGTCAAAAAATAGCTCTCACTCCTGTGCCCAGGTTAAGTCAAGGCTTTAGTTGTATTGAGTGGTGGGTCCCAGCAGAGCTATCCACAACACAACTCTATGTTTCTTAGTATCACTGTCTTTTCAGTGAATGATTCTAGTTTGGGGCTGAGACTAATGTCTCATAGAGTGCTGGCTGGCGGACTTCTCTTCATGAGCCTTGCATCTTGATGTGCATGGCTCACCCAGGAGCATTAGGGGATGAGGAACAGCAAGCTCTATAGGTAACAACATCTCCTAGTGCTTCCCCCCAACTCCATGAAAACCAGAGCCCCAAATCCAGTGTTAAAGCTGTAGGGGAGCCCTGCCCACAGAGGGTCCTGCACCAGAGGCTAACAGTTCTGCCCTCTTTCCCCTTCAGCCCCTCTGCCACTTACCCATAAGCCCCCAGGAGGCTTTCACCCCCAGCAGCCAACTATTTTACCCTTTGCAGGAGGCCTTTCCCAGGCCACTGGAACCTTCTGCCTGTGCAGCTGAGAGGCCTCAGCAGCCAGGAAGCCATGGGGACCATTTCACCTATGGAACTAGAATGGACGCCCAGGCTTTCTTACCTGTAGATTGGGAGTGTGCACATGACAGCCTCTGACACTGCCTCCCCTGGATTGGACTTATCCCAGGATGTGTGTGCCATGGACCCAGGATGTGTGCCATAGATCCAAGATGTGTGCCATAGACCCAAGATGT